>CM064523.1:33347529-33492592 GCA_032716605.1 Paralithodes platypus
TTATCAAGGGTTTATGGCATACGCATCATTATAACACGGTAATATAACATTCTTAGTGGGCTCTGATATTAGGAGTGCAGGCTACTCGTTTATCAAGGGTTTACGGCATACGGCATCATTATAACATCATAATAGTACACGGGTTTAAATGGTACATAGGGTGATATCTGAAGTAGTTCGGGGCGTACTCGAATTATCAGGAGTTAGGTTTATACGCATCATTATAGACACGGTAATATATCATTATTACGTGGCTCTGATATTAAGGAGATGACGGCGTAATTCCGTTATCAAGGGTTTATGGCCTACGCATCATTATAACACTGTAATATAACATTATAGGTGGCTCTGATATTAGGAGTGAAGGCTTAATCGTATCCAAGGGGTTATGGCATACGCATCATTATAACACGTAATATAACATTATAGTGCTCTGATATTAGGAGTGAAGCGTATCGTTTCAGGGTTTTATGGCATCGTTATAACACGGGGTTTGTATGGCGTAAGGGTTTCGGGCGCATCATTATAACACGGTGATATAACATTATATGTGGCTCTGATATTAGGAGTGAAGGCGTTATCGTTATCAAGGGTTTATGGCATACGCATCATTATAACACGGTAATATAACATTATAGGTGGCTCTGATATTAGGAGTGAAGGCGTAATCGTTATCAAGGGTTTATGGCATACGCATCATTATAACACGGTAATATAACATTATAGGTGGCTCTGATATTAGGAGTGAAGGCGTAATCGTTATCATGGGTTTATGGCATACGCATCATTATAACACGGTAATATAACATTATATGTGGCTCTGATATTAGGAGTGAAGGCGTAATCGTTATCAAGGGTTTACGGCATACGCTCATCATATAACACGGTAATTACATTCTGGTGCTCTGATATTAGGATTGCGCGTAATGTTATCAACGGGTTTATGGCATACGCCTCATTATAACACGGTAATATAACATTATAGGTGGCTCTGATATTAGGAGTGAAGGCGTAATCGTTATCAAGGGTTATGGAATACGCATCATTATAACACGGTAATATAACCTTATAGGGGTCTCTTGATCTTAGGAGTGAGGCGTAATCGTATCAAGGTTTTGGCCTACGCATCATTATAAACACGTAATATAACCATTATAGGTGGCTCTGATATTAGGAGTGAGGCGTAATCGTTTTCAAGGGTTATGGCATACCATCATTATAACACGGTAATATAAACTTATGGTGGCTCTGATATAGGATGAATGCTAATAATTTATCAAGGTTTTATGGGCATACGCATCATTATCACACGGGTATATACATGATATGAGGGCTGCTTATATTTGGCTATGATATTAGGAGTGAAGTCGTAATCGTTATCAAGGGTTATGGCATACGCATCATTATAGCACGGTAATATAACAGTATAGGTGGCTTGATATTAGGAGTGAAGGCGTAATCGTTATCAAGGGTTTTAATGGCATACGTATCATTATAACACGGTAATATAACATTATAGGTGGCTCTGATATTAGGAGTGAAGGCGTAATCGTTATCAAGGGTTTATGGCATACGCATCATTATAACACGGTAATATAACATTATAGGTGCTCTGATATTAGGAGTGAAGGCGTAATCGTTATCAAGGGTTTATGGCATACGCATCATTATAACACGGTAATATAACATTATAGGTGGCTCTGATATTAGGAGTGAAGGCGTAATCGTTATCAAGTGTTTATGGCATACGCATCATTATAACACGGTAATATAACATTATAGGTGGCTCTGATATTAGGAGTGAAGGCTTAATCGTATCAAGGGTTTATGGCATACGCATCATTATAACACGGTAATATAACATTATAGGTGGCTCTGATATTAGGAGTGAAGGCGTAATCGTTATCAAGGGTTTATGGCATACGCATCATTATAACACGGTAATATAACATTATAGGTGGCTCTGATATTAGGAGTGAAGGCGTAATCGTTATCAAGTGTTTATGGCATACGCATCATTATAACACGGTAATATAACATTATAGGTGGCTCTGAAATTAGGAGTGAAGGCTTAATCGTTATCAAGGGTTTATGGCATACGCCTCATTATAACACAGTAATATAACATTATAGGTGGCTGATATTAGGAGTGAAGGGGTAATAGTTATCAAGGGTTTATGGCATATGCATCATTATAACACGGTAATATAACATTATAGGTGGCTCTGACATTAGGAGTGAAGGCGTAATCGTTATCAAGGGTTTATGGCATACGCATCATTATAACACGGTAATATAACATTATAGGTGGCTCTGATATTAGGAGTGAAGGCGTAATCGTTATCAAGGGTTTATGGCATACGCATCATTATAACACGGTAATATAACATTATAGGTGGCTCTGATATTAGGAGTGAAGGCGTAATCTTTGTCAAGGGTTTATGGCATACGCATCATTATAACACAGTAATATAACATTATAGGTGGCTCTGATATTAGGAGTGAAGGCGTAATCGTTATCAAGGGTTTATGGCATACGCATCATTATAACACGGTAATATAACATTAAGGGTGGCTCTGATATTAGGAGTGAAGGAGTAATCGTTATCAAGGGTTTATGGCATACGCATCATTATAACACGGTAATATAACATTATAGGTGGCTCTGATATTAGGAGTGAAGGCGTAATCGTTATCAAGGGTTTATGGCATACGCATCATTATAACACGGTAATATAACATTATAGGTGGCTCTGATATTAGGAGTGAAGGCGTAATCGTTATCAAGGGTTTATGGCATACGCATCATTATAACACGGTAATATAACATTATAGGTGGCTCTGATATTAGGAGTGAAGGCGTAATCGTTATCAAGGGTTTATGGCATACGCATCATTATAACACGGTAATATAACATTATAGGTGGCTCTGATATTAGGAGTGAAGGCGTAATCGTTATCAAGGGTTTATGGCATACGCATCATTATAACCCGGTAATATAACATTATAGGTGGCTCTGATATTAGGAGTGAAGGCGTAATCGTTATCAAGGGTTTATGGCATACGCATCATTATAACACTGTAATATAACATTATAGGTGGCTCTGATATTAGGAGTGAAGGCGTAATCGTTATCAAGGGTTTATGGCATACGCATCATTATAACACGGTAATATAACATTATAGGTGGCTCTGATATTAGGAGTGAAGGCGTAATCGTTATCAAGGGTTTATGGCATACGCATCATTATAACACGGTAATATAACATTATAGGTGGCTCTGATATTAGGAGTGAAGGCGTAATCGTTATCAAGGGTTTATGGCATACGCATCATTATAACACGGTAATATAACATTATAGGTGGCTCTGATATTAGGAGTGAAGGCGTAATCGTTATCAAGGGTTTATGGCATACGCATCATTATAACACGGTAATATAACATTATAGGTGGCTCTGATATTAGGAGTGAAGGCGTAATCGTTATCAAGGGTTTATGGTATACGCATCATTATAACACGGTAATATAACATTATTGGGGGCTCTGATATTAGGAGTGAAGGCGTAAACGTTATCAAGGGTTTATGGCATACGCATCATTATAACACGGTAATATAACATTATAGGTGGCTCTGATATTAGGAGTGAAGGCGTAATCGTTATCAAGGGTTTATGGCATACGCATCATTATAACACGGTAATATAACATTATAGGTGGCTCTGATATTAGGAGTGAAGGCGTAATCGTTATCAAGGGTTTATGGCATACGCATCATTATAACACGGTAATATAACATTATAGGTGGCTCTGATATTAGGAGTGAAGGCGTAATCGTTATCAAGGGTTTATGGCATACGCATCATTATAACACGGTAATAAAACATTATAGGTGGCTCTGATATTAGGAGTGAAGGCGTAATCGTTATCAAGGGTTTATGGCATACGCATCATTATAACACGGTAATATAACATTATAGGTGGCTCTGATATTAGGAGTGAAGGCGTAATCGTTATCAAGTGTTTATGGCATACGCATCATTATAACACGGTAATATAACATTATAGGTGGCTCTGATATTAGGAGTGAAGTGTAATCGTTATCAAGGGTTTATGGCATACGCATCATTATAACACGGTAATATAACATTATAGGTGGCTGATATTAGGAGTGAAGGGGTAATAGTTATCAAGGGTTTATGGCATACGCATCATTATAACACGGTAATATAACATTATAGGTGGCTCTGATATTAGGAGTGAAGGCGTAATCGTTATCAAGGGTTTATGGCATACGCATCATTATAACACGGTAATATAACATTATAGGTGGCTCTGATATTAGGAGTGAAGGCGTAATCGTTATCAAGGGTTTATGGCATACGCATCATTATAACACGGTAATATAACATTATAGGTGGCTCTGATATTAGGAGTGAAGGCGTAATCGTTATCAAGGGTTTATGGCATACGCATCATTATAACACGGTAATATAACATTATAGGTGGCTCTGATATTAGGAGTGAAGGCGTAATCGTTATCAAGGGTTTATGGCATACGCATCATTATAACACGGTAATATAACATTATAGGTGGCTCTGATATTAGGAGTGAAGGCGTAATCGTTATCAAGGGTTTATGGCATACGCATCATTATAACACGGTAATATAACATTATAGGTGGCTCTGATATTAGGAGTGAAGGCGTAATCGTTATCAAGGGTTTATGGCATACGCATCATTATAACACGGTAATATAACATTATAGGTGGCTCTGATATTAGGAGTGAAGGCGTAATCGTTATCAAGGGTTTATGGCATACGCATCATTATAACACGGTAATATAACATTATAGGTGGCTCTGATATTAGGAGTGAAGGCGTAATCGTTATCAAGGGTTTATGGCATACGCATCATTATAACACGGTAATATAACATTATAGGTGGCTCTGATATTAGGAGTGAAGGCGTAATCGTTATCAAGGGTTTATGGCATACGCATCATTATAACACGGTAATATAACATTATATTGGCTCTGATATTAGGAGTGAAGGCGTAATCGTTATCAAGGGTTTATGGCATACGCATCATTATAACACGGTAATATAACATTATAGGTGGCTCTGATATTAGGAGTGAAGGCGTAATCGTTATCAAGGGTTTATGGCATACGCATCATTATAACACGGTAATATAACATTATAGGTGGCTCTGATATTAGGAGTGAAGGCGTAATCGTTATCAAGGGTTTATGGCATACGCATCATTATAACACGGTAATATAACATTATAGGTGGCTCTGATATTAGGAGTGAAGGCGTAATCGTTATCAAGGGTTTATGGCATACGCATCATTATAACACGGTAATATAACATTATAGGTGGCTCTGATATTAGGAGTGAAGGCGTAATCGTTATCAAGGGTTTATGGCATACGCATCATTATAACACGGTAATATAACATTATAGGTGGCTCTGATATTAGGAGTGAAGGCGTAATCGTTATCAAGGGTTTATGGCATACGCATCATTATAACACGGTAATATAACATTATAGGTGGCTCTGATATTAGGAGTGAAGGCGTAATCGTTATCAAGGGTTTATGGCATACGCATCATTATAACACGGTAATATAACTTATAGTGGCTCTGATATTAGGAGTGAAGGCGTAATCGTTATCAAGGGTTTATGGCATACGCATCATTATAACACGGTAATATAACATTATAGGTGGCTCTGATATTAGGAGTGAAGGCGTAATCGTTATCAAGGGTTTATGGCATACGCATCATTATAACACGGTAATATAACATTATAGGTGGCTCTGATATTAGGAGTGAAGGCGTAATCGTTATCAAGGGTTTATGGCATACGCATCATTATAACACGGTAATATAACATTATAGGTGGCTCTGATATTAGGAGTGAAGGCGTAATCGTTATCAAGGGTTTATGGCATACGCATCATTATAACACGGTAATATAACATTATAGGTGGCTCTGATATTAGGAGTGAAGGCGTAATCGTTATCAAAGGTTTATGGCATACGCATCATTATAACACGGTAATATAACATTATAGGTGGCTCTGATATTAGGAGTGAAGGCGTAATCGTTATCAAGGGTTTATGGCATACGCATCATTATAACACGGTAATATAACATTATAGGTGGCTCTGATATTAGGAGTGAAGGCGTAATCGTTATCAAGGGTTTATGGCATACGCATCATTATAACACGGGAATAACATTATAGGTGGCTCTGATATTAGGAGTGAAGGCGTAATCGTTATCAAGGGTTTATGGCATACGCATCATTATAACACGGTAATATAACATTATAGGTGGCTCTGATATTAGGAGTGAAGGCGTAATCGTTATCAAGGGTTTATGGCATACGCATCATTATAACACGGTAATATAACATTATAGGTGGCTCTGATATTAGGAGTGAAGGCGTAATCGTTATCAAGGGTTTATGGCATACGCATCATTATAACACGGTAATATAACATTATAGGTGGCTCTGATATTAGGAGTGAAGGCGTAATCGTTATCAAGGGTTTATGGCATACGCATCATTATAACACGGTAATATAACATTATAGGTGGCTCTGATATTAGGAGTGAAGGCGTAATCGTTATCAAGGGTTTATGGCATACGCATCATTATAACACGGTAATATAACATTATAGGTGGCTCTGATATTAGGAGTGAAGGCGTAATCGTTATCAAGGGTTTATGGCATACGCATCATTATAACACGGTAATATAACATTATAGGTGGCTCTGATATTAGGAGTGAAGGCGTAATCGTTATCAAGGGTTTATGGCATACGCATCATTATAACACGGTAATATAACATTATAGGTGGCTCTGATATTAGGAGTGAAGGCGTAATCGTTATCAAGGGTTTATGGCATACGCATCATTATAACACGGTAATATAACATTATAGGTGGCTCTGATATTAGGAGTGAAGGCGTAATCGTTATCAAGGGTTTATGGCATACGCATCATTATAACACGGTAATATAACATTATAGGTGGCTCTGATATTAGGAGTGAAGGCGTAATCGTTATCAAGGGTTTATGGCATACGCATCATTATAACACGGTAATATAACATTATAGGTGGCTCTGATATTAGGAGTGAAGGCGTAATCGTTATCAAGGGTTTATGGCATACGCATCATTATAACACGGTAATATAACATTATAGGTGGCTCTGATATTAGGAGTGAAGGCGTAATCGTTATCAAGGGTTTATGGCATACGCATCATTATAACACGGTAATATAACATTATAGGTGGCTCTGATATTAGGAGTGAAGGCGTAATCGTTATCAAGGGTTTATGGCATACGCATCATTATAACACGGTAATATAACATTATAGGTGGCTCTGATATTAGGAGTGAAGGCGTAATCGTTATCAAGGGTTTATGGCATACGCATCATTATAACACGGTAATATAACATTATAGGTGGCTCTGATATTAGGAGTGAAGGCGTAATCGTTATCAAGGGTTTATGGCATACGCATCATTATAACACGGTAATATAACATTATAGGTGGCTCTGATATTAGGAGTGAAGGCGTAATCGTTATCAAGGGTTTATGGCATACGCATCATTATAACACGGTAATATAACATTATAGGTGGCTCTGATATTAGGAGTGAAGGCGTAATCGTTATCAAGGGTTTATGGCATACGCATCATTATAACACGGTAATATAACATTATAGGTGGCTCTGATATTAGGAGTGAAGGCGTAATCGTTATCAAGGGTTTATGGCATACGCATCATTATAACACGGTAATATAACATTATAGGTGGCTCTGATATTAGGAGTGAAGGCGTAATCGTTATCAAGGGTTTATGGCATACGCATCATTATAACACGGTAATATAACATTATAGGTGGCTCTGATATTAGGAGTGAAGGCGTAATCGTTATCAAGGGTTTATGGCATACGCATCATTATAACACGGTAATATAACATTATAGGTGGCTCTGATATTAGGAGTGAAGGCGTAATCGTTATCAAGGGTTTATGGCATACGCATCATTATAACACGGTAATATAACATTATAGGTGGCTCTGATATTAGGAGTGAAGGCGTAATCGTTATCAAGGGTTTATGGCATACGCATCATTATAACACGGTAATATAACATTATAGGTGGCTCTGATATTAGGAGTGAAGGCGTAATCGTTATCAAGGGTTTATGGCATACGCATCATTATAACACGGTAATATAACATTATAGGTGGCTCTGATATTAGGAGTGAAGGCGTAATCGTTATCAAGGGTTTATGGCATACGCATCATTATAACACGGTAATATAACATTATAGGTGGCTCTGATATTAGGAGTGAAGGCGTAATCGTTATCAAGGGTTTATGGCATACGCATCATTATAACACGGTAATATAACATTATAGGTGGCTCTGATATTAGGAGTGAAGGCGTAATCGTTATCAAGGGTTTATGGCATACGCATCATTATAACACGGTAATATAACATTATAGGTGGCTCTGATATTAGGAGTGAAGGCGTAATCGTTATCAAGGGTTTATGGCATACGCATCATTATAACACGGTAATATAACATTATAGGTGGCTCTGATATTAGGAGTGAAGGCGTAATCGTTATCAAGGGTTTATGGCATACGCATCATTATAACACGGTAATATAACATTATAGGTGGCTCTGATATTAGGAGTGAAGGCGTAATCGTTATCAAGGGTTTATGGCATACGCATCATTATAACACGGTAATATAACATTATAGGTGGCTCTGATATTAGGAGTGAAGGCGTAATCGTTATCAAGGGTTTATGGCATACGCATCATTATAACACGGTAATATAACATTATAGGTGGCTCTGATATTAGGAGTGAAGGCGTAATCGTTATCAAGGGTTTATGGCATACGCATCATTATAACACGGTAATATAACATTATAGGTGGCTCTGATATTAGGAGTGAAGGCGTAATCGTTATCAAGGGTTTATGGCATACGCATCATTATAACACGGTAATATAACATTATAGGTGGCTCTGATATTAGGAGTGAAGGCGTAATCGTTATCAAGGGTTTATGGCATACGCATCATTATAACACGGTAATATAACATTATAGGTGGCTCTGATATTAGGAGTGAAGGCGTAATCGTTATCAAGGGTTTATGGCATACGCATCATTATAACACGGTAATATAACATTATAGGTGGCTCTGATATTAGGAGTGAAGGCGTAATCGTTATCAAGGGTTTATGGCATACGCATCATTATAACACGGTAATATAACATTATAGGTGGCTCTGATATTAGGAGTGAAGGCGTAATCGTTATCAAGGGTTTATGGCATACGCATCATTATAACACGGTAATATAACATTATAGGTGGCTCTGATATTAGGAGTGAAGGCGTAATCGTTATCAAGGGTTTATGGCATACGCATCATTATAACACGGTAATATAACATTATAGGTGGCTCTGATATTAGGAGTGAAGGCGTAATCGTTATCAAGGGTTTATGGCATACGCATCATTATAACACGGTAATATAACATTATAGGTGGCTCTGATATTAGGAGTGAAGGCGTAATCGTTATCAAGGGTTTATGGCATACGCATCATTATAACACGGTAATATAACATTATAGGTGGCTCTGATATTAGGAGTGAAGGCGTAATCGTTATCAAGGGTTTATGGCATACGCATCATTATAACACGGTAATATAACATTATAGGTGGCTCTGATATTAGGAGTGAAGGCGTAATCGTTATCAAGGGTTTATGGCATACGCATCATTATAACACGGTAATATAACATTATAGGTGGCTCTGATATTAGGAGTGAAGGCGTAATCGTTATCAAGGGTTTATGCATCATTATAACACGGTAATATAACATTATAGGTGGCTCTGATATTAGGAGTGAAGGCGTAATCGTTATCAAGGGTTTATGGCATACGCATCATTATAACACGGTAATATAACAATATAGGTGGCTCTGATATTAGGAGTGAAGGCGTAATCGTTATTAAGGGTTTATGGCATACGCATCATTATAACACGGTAATATAACATTATAGGTGGCTCTGATATTAGGAGTGAAGGCGTAATCGTTATCAAGGGTTTATGGCATACGCATCATTATAACACGGTAATATAACATTATAGGTGGCTCTGATATTAGGAGTGAAGGCGTAATCGTTATCAAGGGTTTATGGCATACGCATCATTATAACACGGTAATATAACATTATAGGTGGCTCTGATATTAGGAGTGAAGGCGTAATCGTTATCAAGGGTTTATGGCATACGCATCATTATAACACGGTAATATAACATTATAGGTGGCTCTGATATTAGGAGTGAAGGCGTAATCGTTATCAAGGGTTTATGGCATACGCATCATTATAACACGGTAATATAACATTATAGGTGGCTCTGATATTAGGAGTGAAGGCGTAATCGTTATCAAGGGTTTATGGCATACGCATCATTATAACACGGTAATATAACATTATAGGTGGCTCTGATATTAGGAGTGAAGGCGTAATCGTTATCAAGGGTTTATGGCATACGCATCATTATAACACGGTAATATAATAACATTATAGGTGGCTCTGATATTAGGAGTGAAGGCGTAATCGTTATCAAGGGTTTATGGCATACGCATCATTATAACACGGTAATATAACATTATAGGTGGCTCTGATATTAGGAGTGAAGGCGTAATCGTTATCAAGGGTTTATGGCATACGCATCATTATAACACGGTAATATAACATTATAGGTGGCTCTGATATTAGGAGTGAAGGCGTAATCGTTATCAAGGGTTTATGGCATACGCATCATTATAACACGGTAATATAACATTATAGGTGGCTCTGATATTAGGAGTGAAGGCGTAATCGTTATCAAGGGTTTATGGCATACGCATCATTATAACACGGTAATATAACATTATAGGTGGCTCTGATATTAGGAGTGAAGGCGTAATCGTTATCAAGGGTTTATGGCATACGCATCATTATAACACGGTAATATAACATTATAGGTGGCTCTGATATTAGGAGTGAAGGCGTAATCGTTATCAAGGGTTTATGGCATACGCATCATTATAACACGGTAATATAACATTATAGGTGGCTCTGATATTAGGAGTGAAGGCGTAATCGTTATCAAGGGTTTATGGCATACGCATCATTATAACACGGTAATATAACATTATAGGTGGCTCTGATATTAGGAGTGAAGGCGTAATCGTTATCAAGGGTTTATGGCATACGCATCATTATACACGGTAATATAACATTATAGGTGGCTCTGATATTAGGAGTGAAGGCGTAATCGTTATCAAGGGTTTATGGCATACGCATCATTATAACACGGTAATATAACATTATAGGTGGCTCTGATATTAGGAGTGAAGGCATAATCGTTATCAAGGGTTTATGGCATACGCATCATTATAACACGGTAATATAACATTATAGGTGGCTCTGATATTAGGAGTGAAGGCGTAATCGTTATCAAGGGTTTATGGCATACGCATCATTATAACACGGTAATATAACATTATAGGTGGCTCTGATATTAGGAGTGAAGGCGTAATCGTTATCAAGGGTTTATGGCATACGCATCAGTATAACACGGTAATATAACATTATAGGTGGCTCTGATATTAGGAGTGAAGGCATAATCGTTATCAAGGGTTTATGGCATACGCATCATTATAACACGGTAATATAACATTATAGGTGGCTCTGATATTAGGAGTGAAGGCGTAATCGTTATCAAGGGTTTATGGCATACGCATCATTATAACACGGTAATATAACATTATAGGTGGCTCTGATATTAGGAGTGAAGGCGTAATCGTTATCAAGGGTTTATGGCATACGCATCATTATAACACGGTAATATAACATTATAGGTGGCTCTGATATTAGGAGTGAAGGCGTAATCGTTATCAAGGGTTTATGGCATACGCATCATTATAACACGGTAATATAACATTATAGGTGGCTCTGATATTAGGAGTGAAGGCGTAATCGTTATCAAGGGTTTATGGCATACGCATCATTATAACACGGTAATATAACATTATAGGTGGCTCTGATATTAGGAGTGAAGGCGTAATCGTTATCAAGGGTTTATGGCATACGCATCATTATAACACGGTAATATAACATTATAGGTGGCTCTGATATTAGGAGTGAAGGCGTAATCGTTATCAAGGGTTTATGGCATACGCATCATTATAACACGGTAATATAACATTATAGGTGGCTCTGATATTAGGAGTGAAGGCGTAATCGTTATCAAGGGTTTATGGCATACGCATCATTATAACACGGTAATATAACATTATAGGTGGCTCTGATATTAGGAGTGAAGGCGTAATCGTTATCAAGGGTTTATGGCATACGCATCATTATAACACGGTAATATAACATTATAGGTGGCTCTGATATTAGGAGTGAAGGCGTAATCGTTATCAAGGGTTTATGGCATACGCATCATTATAACACGGTAATATAACATTATAGGTGGCTCTGATATTAGGAGTGAAGGCGTAATCGTTATCAAGGGTTTATGGCATACGCATCATTATAACACGGTAATATAACATTATAGGTGGCTCTGATATTAGGAGTGAAGGCGTAATCGTTATCAAGGGTTTATGGCATACGCATCATTATAACACGGTAATATAACATTATAGGTGGCTCTGATATTAGGAGTGAAGGCGTAATCGTTATCAAGGGTTTATGGCATACGCATCATTATAACACGGTAATATAACATTATAGGTGGCTCTGATATTAGGAGTGAAGGCGTAATCGTTATCAAGGGTTTATGGCATACGCATCATTATAACACGGTAATATAACATTATAGGTGGCTCTGATATTAGGAGTGAAGGCGTAATCGTTATCAAGGGTTTATGGCATACGCATCATTATAACACGGTAATATAACATTATAGGTGGCTCTGATATTAGGAGTGAAGGCGTAATCGTTATCAAGGGTTTATGGCATACGCATCATTATAACACGGTAATATAACATTATAGGTGGCTCTGATATTAGGAGTGAAGGCGTAATCGTTATCAAGGGTTTATGGCATACGCATCATTATAACACGGTAATATAACATTATAGGTGGCTCTGATATTAGGAGTGAAGGCGTAATCGTTATCAAGGGTTTATGGCATACGCATCATTATAACACGGTAATATAACATTATAGGTGGCTCTGATATTAGGAGTGAAGGCGTAATCGTTATCAAGGGTTTATGGCATACGCATCATTATAACACGGTAATATAACATTATAGGTGGCTCTGATATTAGGAGTGAAGGCGTAATCGTTATCAAGGGTTTATGGCATACGCATCATTATAACACGGTAATATAACATTATAGGTGGCTCTGATATTAGGAGTGAAGGCGTAATCGTTATCAAGGGTTTATGGCATACGCATCATTATAACACGGTAATATAACATTATAGGTGGCTCTGATATTAGGAGTGAAGGCGTAATCGTTATCAAGGGTTTATGGCATATGCATCATTATAACACGGTAATATAACATTATAGGTGGCTCTGATATTAGGAGTGAAGGCGTAATCGTTATCAAGGGTTTATGGCATACGCATCATTATAACACGGTAATATAACATTATAGGTGGCTCTGATATTAGGAGTGAAGGCGTAATCGTTATCAAGGGTTTATGGCATACGCATCATTATAACACGGTAATATAACATTATAGGTGGCTCTGATATTAGGAGTGAAGGCGTAATCGTTATCAAGGGTTTATGGCATACGCATCATTATAACACGGTAATATAACATTATAGGTGGCTCTGATATTAGGAGTGAAGGGGTAATAGTTATCAAGGGTTTATGGCATACGCATCATTATAACACGGTAATATAACATTATAGGTGGCTCTGATATTAGGAGTGAAGGCGTAATCGTTATCAAGGGTTTATGGCATACGCATCATTATAACACGGTAATATAACATTATAGGTGGCTCTGATATTAGGAGTGAAGGCGTAATCGTTATCAAGGGTTTATGGCATACGCATCATTATAACACGGTAATATAACATTATAGGTGGCTCTGATATTAGGAGTGAAGGCGTAATCGTTATCAAGGGTTTATGGCATACGCATCATTATAACACGGTAATATAACATTATAGGTGGCTCTGATATTAGGAGTGAAAGTGTAATCGTTATCAAGGGTTTATGGCATACGCATCATTATAACACGGTAATATAACATTATAGGTGGCTCTGATATTAGGAGTGAAGGCGTAATCGTTATCAAGGGTTTATGGCATACGCATCATTATAACACGGTAATATAACATTATATGTGGCTCTGATATTAGGAGTGAAGGCGTAATCGTTATCAAGGGTTTACGGCATACGCATCAATATAACACGGAAATAAAACATTATAGGTGGCTCCGATATTAGGAGTGAAGGCGTAATCGTTATCAAGGGTTTATGGCATACGCATCATTATAACACGGTAATATAACATTATAGGTGGCTCTGATATTAGGAGTGAAGGCATAATCGTTATCAAGGGTTTATGGTATACGCATCATTATAATACGATAATATAACATTATAGGTGGCTCTGATATTAGGAGTGAAGGCGTAATCGTTATCAAGGGTTTATGGCATACGCATCATTATAACACAGTAATATAACATTATAGGTGGCTCTGATATTAGGAGTGAAGGCGTAATCGTTATCAAGGGTTTATGGCATATGCATCATTATAACACGGTAATATAACATTATACGTGGCTCTGATATTAGGAGTGAAGGCATAATCGTTATCAAGGGTTTATGGCATACGCATCATTATAACACGGTAATATAACATTATAGGTGGCTCTGATATTAGGAGTGAAGGCGTAATCGTTATCAAGTGTTTATGGCATACGCATCATTATAACACAGTAATATAACATTATAGGTGGCTCTGATATTAGGAGTGAAGGCGTAATCGTTATCAAGGGTTTATGGCATACGCATCATTATAACACGGTAATATAACATTATAGGTGGCTCTGATATTAGGAGTGAAGGCGTAATCGTTATCAAGGGTTTATGGCATACGCATCAGTATAACACGGTAATATAACATTATAGGTGGCTCTGACATTAGGAGTGAAGGTGTAATCGTTATCAAGGGTTTATGGCATACGCATCATTATAACACGGTAATATAACATTATAGGTGGCTCTGATATTACGAGTGAAGGCGTAATTGTTATCAAGGGTTTATGGCATATGCATCATTATAACTCGGTAATATAACATTATTGGTGGCTCTGATATTACGAGTGAAGGCGTAATCGTTATCAAGGGTTTATGGCCTACGCATCATTATAACACGGTATTATAACATTATAGGTGGCTCTGATATTAGGAGTGCAGGCGTAATCGTTATCAAGGGTTTATGGCACACGCATCATTATAACACGGTAATATAACATTATAGGTGGCTCTGCTATTAGGAGTGAAGGCGTAATTGTTATCAAGGGTTTATGGCATACGCATCATTATAACACGGTAATATAACATTATAGGTGGCTATGATATTAGGAGTGAAGGCGTAATCGTTATCAAGGGTTTATGGCATACGCATCATTATAACACGGTAATATAACATTATAGGTGGCTCTGATATTAGGAGTGAAGGCGTAATCGTTATCAAGGGTTTATGGCATACGCATCATTATAACACGGTAATATAACATTATAGATGGCTCTGATATTAGGAGTGAAGGCGTAATCGTTATCAAGGGTTTATGTCATACGCATCATTATAACACGGTAATGTAACATTATAGGTGGCTCTGATATTAGGAGTGAAGGCGTAATCGTTTTCAAGGGTTTATGGCATACGCATCATTATAACACGGTAATATAACATTATAGGTGGCTATGATATTAGGAGTGAAGGCGTATTCGTTATCAAGGGTTTATGACATACGCATCTTTATAGCACGGTAATATAACATTATAGGTGGCTCTGATATTAGGAGTGAAGGCGTAATCGTTATCAAGGGTTTATGGCATACGCATCATTATGACACGATAATATAACATTATAGGTGGCTCTAATATTAGGAGTGAAGGCGTAATCGTTATCAAGGGTTTATGGCATACGCATCATTATAACACGGTAATATAACATTATAGGTGGCTCTGATATTAGGAGAAGGGGAGGTGTGGCAGAGTGGTCTTGCCACTGGACTGGTAATCCAATGGACCCGGGTTCGAATCCCAATATGTCAATGGGAAGATATTATTGGGATGAAATTTGTGCTGTACCTAGTATCAGTGCATTACCACAGCACACCGAAATGTAAAAAAAAATACCCTCATTGTTCCCTGATTAAATAGCATTGTATGAATATTCCCATATTCAAAAATATGCTACAGGGGGGCAATGCCTAGTGAGTTAATTGCTCAATAGGTGGCGTTCTTAGAGTGAGGGTCCGAGTCTGTGGGACTGAGACTGTGAAGCACAGAGGCGAGGCGGCTTCAGAGATGGAATTGATTCGAGCCGTAAAGCTTCGTATGTCTCACTCCCTAGACTGGAGCAAGACCTCACGGGCCTCACCGTGTTCAGCGGTTGAGTGTAAAGGCTATCAGTCTATGCCCGAGAGGGAGTAGTTGGAATATATACAAAAACAAAAACAAAAAAATCGTTATCAAGGGTTTACGGCATATGCATCATTATAACACGGTAATATAACATTATAGGTGGCTCTGATATTAGGAGTGAAGGCGTAATCGTTATCAAGGGTTTATGGCATACGCATCATTATAACACGGTAATATAATATTATAGGTGGCTCTGATATTAGGAGTGAAGGCGTAATCGTTATCAAGTGTTTATGGCATACGCATCATTATAACACGGTAATATAACATTATAGGTGGCTCTGATATTAGGAGTGAAGGCGTAATCGTTATCAAGGGTTTATGGCATACGCATCATTATAACACGGTAATATCACATTATAGGTGGCTCTGATATTAGGAGTGAAGGCGTAATCGTTATCAAGGGTTTATGGCATACGCATCATTATAACACGGTAATATAACATTATAGGTGGCTCTGATATTAGGAGTGAAGGAGTAATCGTTATCAAGGGTTTATGGCATACGCATCATTATAACACGGTAATATAACATTATAGGTGGCTCTGATATTAGGAGTGAAGGCGTAATCGTTATCAAGGGTTTATGGCATACGCATCATTATAACACGGTAATATAACATTATAGGTGGCTCTGATATTAGGAGTGAAGGAGTAATCGTTATCAAGGGTTTACGGCATATGCATCATTATAACACGGTAATATAACATTATAGGTGGCTCTGATATTAGGAGTGAAGGCATAATCGTTATCAACGGTTTATGGCATACGCATCATTATAACACGGTAATATAATATTATAGGTGGCTCTGATATTAGGAGTGAAGGCGTAATCGTTATCAAGTGTTTATGGCATACGCATCATTATAACACGGTAATATAACATTATAGGTGGCTCTGATATTAGGAGTGAAGGCGTAATCGTTATCAAGGGTTTATGGCATACGCATCATTATAACACGGTAATATAACATTATAGGTGGCTCTGATATTAGGAGTGAAGGCGTAATCGTTATCAAGGGTTTATGGCATACGCATCATTATAACACGGTAATATAACATTATAGGTGGCTCTGATATTACGAGTGAAGGCGTAATCGTTATCAAGGGTTTATGGCATACGCATCATTATAACACGGTAATATAACATTATAGGTGGCTCTGATATTAGGAGTGAAGGCGTAATCGTTATCAAGGGTTTATGGCATACGCATCATTATAACACGGTAATATAACATTATAGGTGGCTCTGATATTAGGAGTGAAGGCGTAATCGTTATCAAGGGTTTATGGCATACGCATCATTATAACACGGTAATATAACATTATAGGTGGCTCTGATATTAGGAGTGAAGGCGTAATCGTTATCAAGGGTTTATGGCATACGCATCATTATAACACGGTAATATAACATTATAGGTGGCTCTGATATTAGGAGTGAAGGCGTAATCGTTATCAAGGGTTTATGGCATACGCATCATTATAACACGGTAATATAACATTATAGGTGGCTCTGATATTAGGAGTGAAGGCATAATCGTTATCAAGGGTTTATGGCATACGCATCATTATAACACGGTAATATAACATTATAGGTGGCTCTGATATTAGGAGTGAAGGCGTAATCGTTATCAAGGGTTTATGGCATACGCATCATTATAACACGGTAATATAACATTATAGGTGGCTCTGATATTAGGAGTGAAGGCGTAATCGTTATCAAGGGTTTATGGCATACGCATCATTATAACACGGTAATATAACATTATAGGTGGCTCTGATATTAGGAGTGAAGGCGTAATCGTTATCAAGGGTTTATGGCATACGCATCATTATAACACGGTAATATAACATTATAGGTGGCTCTGATATTAGGAGTGAAGGCGTAATCGTTATCAAGGGTTTATGGCATACGCATCATTATAACACGGTAATATAACATTATAGGTGGCTCTGATATTAGGAGTGAAGGCGTAATCGTTATCAAGGGTTTATGGCATACGCATCATTATAACACGGTAATATAACATTATAGGTGGCTCTGATATTAGGAGTGAAGGCGTAATCGTTATCAAGGGTTTATGGCATACGCATCATTATAACACGGTAATATAACATTATAGGTGGCTCTGATATTAGGAGTGAAGGCGTAATCGTTATCAAGGGTTTATGGTATACGCATCATTATAACACGGTAATATAACATTATAGGTGGCTCTGATATTAGGAGTGAAGGCGTAATCGTTATCAAGGGTTTATGGCATACGCATCATTATAACACGGTAATATAACATTATAGGTGGCTCTGATATTAGGAGTGAAGGCGTAATCGTTATCAAGGGTTTATGGCATACGCATCATTATAACACGGTAATATAACATTATAGGTGGCTCTGATATTAGGAGTGAAGGCGTAATCGTTATCAAGGGTTTATGGCATACGCATCATTATAACACGGTAATATAACATTATAGGTGGCTCTGATATTAGGAGTGAAGGCGTAATCGTTATCAAGGGTTTATGGCATACGCATCATTATAACACGGTAATATAACATTATAGGTGGCTCTGATATTAGGAGTGAAGGCGTAATCGTTATCAAGGGTTTATGGCATACGCATCATTATAACACGGTAATATAACATTATAGGTGGCTCTGATATTAGGAGTGAAGGCGTAATCGTTATCAAGGGTTTATGGCATACGCATCATTATAACACGGTAATATAACATTATAGGTGGCTCTGATATTAGGAGTGAAGGCGTAATCGTTATCAAGGGTTTATGGCATACGCATCATTATAACACGGTAATATAACATTATAGGTGGCTCTGATATTAGGAGTGAAGGCGTAATCGTTATCAAGGGTTTATGGCATACGCATCATTATAACACGGTAATATAACATTATAGGTGGCTCTGATATTAGGAGTGAAGGCGTAATCGTTATCAAGGGTTTATGGCATACGCATCATTATAACACGGTAATATAACATTATAGGTGGCTCTGATATTAGGAGTGAAGGCGTAATCGTTATCAAGGGTTTATGGCATACGCATCATTATAACACGGTAATATAACATTATAGGTGGCTCTGATATTAGGAGTGAAGGCGTAATCGTTATCAAGGGTTTATGGCATACGCATCATTATAACACGGTAATATAACATTATAGGTGGCTCTGATATTAGGAGTGAAGGCGTAATCGTTATCAAGGGTTTATGGCATACGCATCATTATAACACGGTAATATAACATTATAGGTGGCTCTGATATTAGGAGTGAAGGCGTAATCGTTATCAAGGGTTTATGGCATACGCATCATTATAACACGGTAATATAACATTATAGGTGGCTCTGATATTAGGAGTGAAGGCGTAATCGTTATCAAGGGTTTATGGCATACGCATCATTATAACACGGTAATATAACATTATAGGTGGCTCTGATATTAGGAGTGAAGGCGTAATCGTTATCAAGGGTTTATGGCATACGCATCATTATAACACGGTAATATAACATTATAGGTGGCTCTGATATTAGGAGTGAAGGCGTAATCGTTATCAAGGGTTTATGGCATACGCATCATTATAACACGGTAATATAACATTATAGGTGGCTCTGATATTAGGAGTGAAGGCGTAATCGTTATCAAGGGTTTATGGCATACGCATCATTATAACACGGTAATATAACATTATAGGTGGCTCTGATATTAGGAGTGAAGGCGTAATCGTTATCAAGGGTTTATGGCATACGCATCATTATAACACGGTAATATAACATTATAGGTGGCTCTGATATTAGGAGTGAAGGCGTAATCGTTATCAAGGGTTTATGGCATACGCATCATTATAACACGGTAATATAACATTATAGGTGGCTCTGATATTAGGAGTGAAGGCGTAATCGTTATCAAGGGTTTATGGCATACGCATCATTATAACACGGTAATATAACATTATAGGTGGCTCTGATATTAGGAGTGAAGGCGTAATCGTTATCAAGGGTTTATGGCATACGCATCATTATAACACGGTAATATAACATTATAGGTGGCTCTGATATTAGGAGTGAAGGCGTAATCGTTATCAAGGGTTTATGGCATACGCATCATTATAACACGGTAATATAACATTATAGGTGGCTCTGATATTAGGAGTGAAGGCGTAATCGTTATCAAGGGTTTATGGCATACGCATCATTATAACACGGTAATATAACATTATAGGTGGCTCTGATATTAGGAGTGAAGGCGTAATCGTTATCAAGGGTTTATGGCATACGCATCATTATAACACGGTAATATAACATTATAGGTGGCTCTGATATTAGGAGTGAAGGCGTAATCGTTATCAAGGGTTTATGGCATACGCATCATTATAACACGGTAATATAACATTATAGGTGGCTCTGATATTAGGAGTGAAGGCGTAATCGTTATCAAGGGTTTATGGCATACGCATCATTATAACACGGTAATATAACATTATAGGTGGCTCTGATATTAGGAGTGAAGGCGTAATCGTTATCAAGGGTTTATGGCATACGCATCATTATAACACGGTAATATAACATTATAGGTGGCTCTGATATTAGGAGTGAAGGCGTAATCGTTATCAAGGGTTTATGGCATACGCATCATTATAACACGGTAATATAACATTATAGGTGGCTCTGATATTAGGAGTGAAGGCGTAATCGTTATCAAGGGTTTATGGCATACGCATCATTATAACACGGTAATATAACATTATAGGTGGCTCTGATATTAGGAGTGAAGGCGTAATCGTTATCAAGGGTTTATGGCATACGCATCATTATAACACGGTAATATAACATTATAGGTGGCTCTGATATTAGGAGTGAAGGCGTAATCGTTATCAAGGGTTTATGGCATACGCATCATTATAACACGGTAATATAACATTATAGGTGGCTCTGATATTAGGAGTGAAGGCGTAATCGTTATCAAGGGTTTATGGCATACGCATCATTATAACACGGTAATATAACATTATAGGTGGCTCTGATATTAGGAGTGAAGGCGTAATCGTTATCAAGGGTTTATGGCATACGCATCATTATAACACGGTAATATAACATTATAGGTGGCTCTGATATTAGGAGTGAAGGCGTAATCGTTATCAAGGGTTTATGGCATACGCATCATTATAACACGGTAATATAACATTATAGGTGGCTCTGATATTAGGAGTGAAGGCGTAATCGTTATCAAGGGTTTATGGCATACGCATCATTATAACACGGTAATATAACATTATAGGTGGCTCTGATATTAGGAGTGAAGGCGTAATCGTTATCAAGGGTTTATGGCATACGCATCATTATAACACGGTAATATAACATTATAGGTGGCTCTGATATTAGGAGTGAAGGCGTAATCGTTATCAAGGGTTTATGGCATACGCATCATTATAACACGGTAATATAACATTATAGGTGGCTCTGATATTAGGAGTGAAGGCGTAATCGTTATCAAGGGTTTATGGCATACGCATCATTATAACACGGTAATATAACATTATAGGTGGCTCTGATATTAGGAGTGAAGGCGTAATCGTTATCAAGGGTTTATGGCATACGCATCATTATAACACGGTAATATAACATTATAGGTGGCTCTGATATTAGGAGTGAAGGCGTAATCGTTATCAAGGGTTTATGGCATACGCATCATTATAACACGGTAATATAACATTATAGGTGGCTCTGATATTAGGAGTGAAGGCGTAATCGTTATCAAGGGTTTATGGCATACGCATGATTATAACACGGTAATATAACATTATAGGTGGCTCTGATATTAGGAGTGAAGGCGTAATCGTTATCAAGGGTTTATGGCATACGCATCATTATAACACGGTAATATAACATTATAGGTGGCTCTGATATTAGGAGTGAAGGCGTAATCGTTATCAAGGGTTTATGGCATACGCATCATTATAACACGGTAATATAACATTATAGGTGGCTCTGATATTAGGAGTGAAGGCGTAATCGTTATCAAGGGTTTATGGCATACGCATCATTATAACACGGTAATATAACATTATAGGTGGCTCTGATATTAGGAGTGAAGGCGTAATCGTTATCAAGGGTTTATGGCATACGCATCATTATAACACGGTAATATAACATTATAGGTGGCTCTGATATTAGGAGTGAAGGCGTAATCGTTATCAAGGGTTTATGGCATACGCATCATTATAACACGGTAATATAACATTATAGGTGGCTCTGATATTAGGAGTGAAGGCGTAATCGTTATCAAGGGTTTATGGCATACGCATCATTATAACACGGTAATATAACATTATAGGTGGCTCTGATATTAGGAGTGAAGGCGTAATCGTTATCAAGGGTTTATGGCATACGCATCATTATAACACGGTAATATAACATTATAGGTGGCTCTGATATTAGGAGTGAAGGCGTAATCGTTATCAAGGGTTTATGGCATACGCATCATTATAACACGGTAATATAACATTATAGGTGGCTCTGATATTAGGAGTGAAGGCGTAATCGTTATCAAGGGTTTATGGCATACGCATCATTATAACACAGTAATATAACATTATAGGTGGCTCTGATATTAGGAGTGAAGGCGTAATCGTTATCAAGGGTTTATGGCATACGCATCATTATAACACGGTAATATAACATTATAGGTGGCTCTGATATTAGGAGTGAAGGCGTAATCGTTATCAAGGGTTTATGGCATACGCATCATTATAACACGGTAATATAACATTATAGGTGGCTCTGATATTAGGAGTGAAGGCGTAATCGTTATCAAGGGTTTATGGCATACGCATCATTATAACACGGTAATATAACATTATAGGTGGCTCTGATATTAGGAGTGAAGGCGTAATCGTTATCAAGGGTTTATGGCATACGCATCATTATAACACGGTAATATAACATTATAGGTGGCTCTGATATTAGGAGTGAAGGCGTAATCGTTATCAAGGGTTTATGGCATACGCATCATTATAACACGGTAATATAACATTATAGGTGGCTCTGATATTAGGAGTGAAGGCGTAATCGTTATCAAGGGTTTATGGCATACGCATCATTATAACACGGTAATATAACATTATAGGTGGCTCTGATATTAGGAGTGAAGGCGTAATCGTTATCAAGGGTTTATGGCATACGCATCATTATAACACGGTAATATAACATTATAGGTGGCTCTGATATTAGGAGTGAAGGCGTAATCGTTATCAAGGGTTTATGGCATACGCATCATTATAACACGGTAATATAACATTATAGGTGGCTCTGATATTAGGAGTGAAGGCGTAATCGTTATCAAGGGTTTATGGCATACGCATCATTATAACACGGTAATATAACATTATAGGTGGCTCTGATATTAACTGTGGAGGCGTAATCCGTATTAAGGGTTTATGGCATACGCATCATTATAACACGGTAATATAACATTATAGGTGGCTCTGATATTAGGAGTGAAGGCGTAATCGTTATCAAGGGTTTATGGCATACGCATCATTATAACACGGTAATATAACATTATAGGTGGCTCTGATATTAGGAGTGAAGGCGTAATCGTTATCAAGGGTTTATGGCATACGCATCATTATAACACGGTAATATAACATTATAGGTGGCTCTGATATTAGGAGTGAAGGCGTAATCGTTATCAAGGGTTTATGGCATACGCATCATTATAACACGGTAATATAACATTATAGGTGGCTCTGATATTAGGAGTGAAGGCGTAATCGTTATCAAGGGTTTATGGCATACGCATCATTATAACACGGTAATATAACATTATAGGTGGCTCTGATATTAGGAGTGAAGGCGTAATCGTTATCAAGGGTTTATGGCATACGCATCATTATAACACGGTAATATAACATTATAGGTGGCTCTGATATTAGGAGTGAAGGCGTAATCGTTATCAAGGGTTTATGGCATACGCATCATTATAACACGGTAATATAACATTATAGGTGGCTCTGATATTAGGAGTGAAGGCGTAATCGTTATCAAGGGTTTATGGCATACGCATCATTATAACACGGTAATATAACATTATAGGTGGCTCTGATATTAGGAGTGAAGGCGTAATCGTTATCAAGGGTTTATGGCATACGCATCATTATAACACGGTAATATAACAATATAGGTGGCTCTGATATTAGGAGTGAAGGCGTAATCGTTATTAAGGGTTTATGGCATACGCATCATTATAACACGGTAATATAACATTATAGGTGGCTCTGATATTACGAGTGAAGGCGTAATCGTTATCAAGGTTTTATGGCATACGCATCATTATAACACGGTAATATAACATTATAGGTGGCTCTGATATTAGGAGTGAAGGCGTAATCGTTATCAAGGGTTTATGGCATACGCATCATTATAACACGGTAATATAACATTATAGGTGGCTCTGATATTAGGAGTGAAGGCGTAATCGTTATCAAGGGTTTATGGTATACGCATCATTATAACACGGTAATATAACATTATAGGTGGCTCTGATATTAGGAGTGAAGGCGTAATCGTTATCAAGGGTTTATGGCATACGCATCATTATAACACAGTAATATAACATTATAGGTGGCTCTGATATTAGGAGTGAAGGCGTAATCGTTATCAAGGGTTTATGGCATATGCATCATTATAACACGGTAATATAACATTATAGGTGGCTCTGATATTATGAGTGAAGGCTTAATCGTTATCAAGGGTTTATGGCATACGCATCATTATAACACGGTAATATAACATTATAGGTGGCTCTGATATTAGGAGTGAAGGCGTAATCGTTATCAAGGGTTTATGGCATACGCATCATTATAACACGGTAATATAACATTATAGGTGGCTCTGATATTATGAGTGAAGGCGTAATCGTTATCAAGGGTTTATGGCATACGCATCATTATAACACGGTACTATCCTTATTTGAAAGAAGGATGTATGATGTCCTAGCACTGAATGAAACAAAGATGAAAGGAGAGGGAGAAGTGGATTTTGGATACGTGATAGGTAGAAAGTCTGGAGTAGACGAGGGAGTCAGGGGGAAAGAAGGAGTGGCTATTATTGTGAAGGAGGAGTTGAGAGAGTTTATAAAAGAGTGGAAAGAGGTGTCATCAAGGCTAATGTGGGTGAGCATGCGGTTTAAGGGTGAAAGGTGGGTTTTTGTAAGTGCGTATGGACCAGGAAGTGAAAGAGAGTTAGACGAGGTAGAGGGTTTCTGGGAGGATTTGAGAGATTGTCTAGAAGGGTTTGATGAAAATGAAAATGTTATAGTTTTAGGGGACCTAAATGCTAGGGTAGGAAATGAGCCTGTTGAGGGAGTCATCGGTAGTTTTGGTGTGGATGGTGTAAACGAGAGTGGAGAAAGACTGAAAAATGTATGTGAAGAGTGTAGATTGAGTGTAGGTAATACGTTCTTCAAAAAAAGGCATATACACAAGTACACCTGGCATAGACTTGTGAGGGGAGAGATTGTAGAGAGGGCATTGATGGATTATGTGCTGGTGACAAGGGAAAGATTGTGTAGACTGCTGGATGTGAATGTGATGAGAGGTGAGGCGGAGGGTATGTCAGATCATTACCTGGTTAGGGAAAGCTAAGAGTTACAGGAGAATAAGAGACAAGCGTGAAGTAAGAGAGTAAAAAGTTAGTGAGTTAGAGAAGAGTGAAAGAGAGGGAGTACAAGGAAAGACTAAATGAAAAGTGGATGGAAGTGAGAGAGATGGAAGGGAGAGAAGTAGAGGTTGAATGGCAACAGTTAAGGAAGGAGTAAAAGCAAGTGCAGAGGTAGTATGCGGCAAAAGGAAAGTAGGAGGCAGAGGTATCAGGAAGGGAAGCGAGTGGTGGAATGATACGGTGAGAAAGGCAGTTGAGGAGAAGAGACAGTGTTTTGAGAGGGTTTTACAGGATGGTAGTGTTGAGGTATGGGAGAGGTACAAGGAGAAAAGGAGAGAGGCAAAACGGAAAATTAGAGAAGCGAAAAAAGATGCAAACGAAAGGTGGGGCCAAAGGCTGAGTGAGAATTTTGAAGAATGAAAGAAGATGTTCTGGAAGGAGGTAATAAAGTAAGGAAAGGAGGACAAAAGAGGGAAGAGTCAGTGAAAGATGAAAATGGAGAATTACTAGTGGAACCAGTTGAAGTGAGGAAAAGATATGCCAAGTATTTTGAATCTTTGTTAAATACAAGAGATGGAAGAGAAGCAGTGATTGAAGCAGAGGTGGATGGAGATAGGTTACCCAGGCCACCCAGGTGGCAGGGAATGAATGAAAGGATTGAGGAAAATGAGGTGAAAGAAGCAGTGAAACAAATGAGAGCGGGAAAAGCAGAAGGTTTGGATGGTATTGCTGTGGAGTGTATAAAGAAGGGTGGAGATGTGATAATAGATTGGTTGGTGAGACTTTTCAATGTGTGCTTTGCTGTGTCAATGGTACCAATAGACTGGAAGAGTGCATGTATTGTGCCGTTGTACAAGGGGAAGGGAGATCGGAAGGAGTGTTCAAGTTATAGAGGTATTAGTTTATTGTCAGTTGGAAAGCTGTATGGCAGGTGTTGATAGAGAGGATAATAAAGTGTACAGAAGTTGCAATAGGAGAAGAACAGTGCGGTTTTAGGAGGGGAAGAGGGTGCGTGGATCAGATGTTTGCAGTAAGATAGTTATGCGAGAAGTATTTAGAGAAGCATAAGGAGATATTTTGGGCTTTTATGGACTTGGAAAAAGTGTATGATCGTGTGGACCGTGAAGCAATGTGGAAGGTGTTAAGGATTTATGAAATAGGAGGAAATTTGTTAGAAGCAGTTAAGAGTTTTTATGAAGGGAGCAGAGCATGTGAGAGTAGGAAATGGTGAGTTGAGTGAATGGTTTGAGGTAAAGGTAGGTTTGCGACAGGGTTGTGTAATGTCACCATGGCTGTTTGATATGTTTATGGATGGTGTGGTGAGGGAGGTGAAAAGGAGAACTATGGGAAGAGGATTGGGTTTAGTAGGAAAGAATGGTAGAGATTGGGAGTTGAATCAGTTGCTGTTCGCTGATGACACAGCATTGGTGGCGGATTCTGATGAGAAACTGCAGCGGGTAGTCAAAGAGTTTGGTGTGGTTTGTGGAAGGAGGAAACTGAAGGTGAACGTCAATAAAAGTAAAGTAATGGTGTGTAATAGGGGAGAGCATAGGGTGAATCTAGATGTGAGGCTGGATGGGGAAATATTGGAACAAGTAGAGTGTTTAAAATATCTAGGAGGAACGATAAGCAGGAGTGGAGGTATGGAAGTGGAGGTAAAACAGAGAGTGTGTGAAGGAAGGAAGGTTTTGGAGCAATGGGAAGTATGTGGAAGACGAGAAATCTCGGAGTGAAAGTAAAAAGTGCACTGTATCAAGGAATTGCTGTGCCAACAGTGATGTATGGGGCTGAGACATGGGCTCTGAAGAAAAAGGAGAAAAGAGGGCTGGATGTGATGGAGATGAGCTGCTTGAGGAGTATGTGTGGCGTTACTCGTAGAGACAGATTGAGGAATGAAGAGATACGTAGGAGAGTGGGGCAGCAAGAACATTTGTCAGCCAGAGTGGACAGAAGGGTGCTGAGCTGGTATGGTATGTTGAACGAATGGGAGATGAAAGGCTTACAAAGAGAATATGTGAGTCAGGTACAAGGGGAGATAGAAGGGCAGGAAGACCCCCATTGAGATGGAGAGACTGTGTAAGAAAGGCTTTGGATGATAGAGGAATGACTATAGATCAGGCAGGGGAAGTGGTGGTGGACAGGAGTGAATGGAGAATGCTTGTGAATAGTTGAGTGAGCACGTGGTCATTTGGAGTAAGGGGTCTGGCGCAAGTTGGACTAGATAATAGTCCATCAGGCGCCTGGCCCGGGGAGACGATTAATATGAAGGGTGTGCCTGGAAGTGTGGTGGGAGGGCTTGTAGCTTTGGCTCCGCTGCATGTCTGCCTGCCGAGATCGGAACCTCTCCGGGTGGTCAGGGGCCGGGGGAGTGCTGGAGCGACCATGGTAACCCTGGTCTCTGGGTCTTCTCCTGGGTGACCTGGATGTGTGAGAGTTTGTGTTTTTTATCTGTGTTTATTTTTTGTTTTATGTTGTTTTTGTGTTTTCCCTGTTCTTGCTCTGTCTTGAGTCGGCTACCCCCAAAATGGGGATTGGGCCTGAGCATATAGATAGATAGATAGACTATAACATTATAGGTGGCTCTGGTATTAGGAGTGAAGGCGTAATCGTTATCAAGGGTTTATAGCAGACGCATCATTATAACACGGTAATATAACAATATAGATGGCTCTGATATTAGGAGTGAAGGCGTAATCGTTATTAAGGGTTTATGGCATACGCATCATTATAACACGGTAATATAACATTATAGGTGGCTCTGATATTAGGAGTGAAGGCGTAATCGTTATCAAGGGTTTAGGGCATACGCATCATTATAACACGGTAATATAACATTATAGGTGGCTCTGATATTAGGAGTGAAGGCGTAATCGTTATCAAGGGTTTATGGCATACGCATCATTATAACACGGTAATATAACATTATAGGTGGCTCTGATATTAGGAGTGAAGGCGTAATCGTTATCAAGGGTTTATGGAATACGCATCATTATAACACGGTAATATAACATTATAGGTGGCTCTGATATGAGGAGTGAAGGCGTAATCGTTATCAAGGGTTTATGGCATACGCATCATTATAACACGGTAATATAACATTATAGGTGGCTCTGATATTAGGAGTGAAGGCGTAATCGTTATCAAGGGTTTATGGCATACGATCATTATAACACGGTAATATAACATTATAGGTGGCTCTGATATTAGGAGTGAAGGCGTAATCGTTATCAAGGGTTTATGGCATACGCATCATTATAACACAGTAATATAACATCATAGGTGGCTCTGATATTAGGAGTGAAGGCATAATCGTTATCAAGGGTTTATGGCATACGCATCATTATAACACGGCAATATAACATTATAGGTGGCTCTGATATTACGAGTGAAGGCGTAATCGTTATCAAGGGTTTATGGCATACGCATCATTATAACACGGTAATATGGTAATATAACATTATAGGTGGCTCTGATATTAGGAGTGAAGGCGTAATCGTTATCAAGGGTTTATGGCATACGCATCATTATAACACGGTAATATAACATTATAGGTGGCTCTGATATTAGGAGTGAAGGTGTAATCGTTATCAAGGGTTTATGGCATACGCATCATTATAACACGGTAATATAACATTATAGGTGGCTCTGATATTAGGAGTGAAGGCGTAATCGTTATCAAGGGTTTATGGCATACGCATCATTATTACACGGTAATATAACATTATAGGTGGCTCTGATATTAGGAGTGAAGGCGTAATCGTTATCAAGGGTTTATGGTATACGCATCATTATAACACGGTAATATAACATTATAGGTGGCTCTGATAATAGGAGTGAAGGCGTAATCGTTATCAAGGGTTTATGGCATACGCATCATTATTACACGGTAATATAACATTATACGTGGCTCTGATATTAGGAGTGAAGGCGTAATCGTTATCAAGGGTTTATGGCATACGCATCATTATAACACGGTAATATAATATTATAGGTGGCTCTGATATTAGTAGTGAAGGCGTAATCGTTATAAAGGGGTTTTGGCATACGCATCATTATGACGCAGTAATATAACATTATAGGTGGCTCTGATATTAGGAGTGAAGGCTTAATCGTTATCAAGGGTTTATGGCATACGCATCATTATAACACGGAAATATAACATTATATGTGGCTCTGATATTAGGAGTGAAGGCGTAATCGTTATCAAGGGTTTATGGCATACGCATCATTATAACACGGTAATATAACATTATAGGTGGCTGATATTAGGAGTGAAGGGGTAATAGTTATCAAGGGTTTATGGCATACGCATCATTATAACACGGTAATACAACATTATAGGTGGCTCTGATATTAGGAGTGAAGGCGTAATCGTTATCAAGGGTTTATGGCATACGCATCATTATAACACGGTAATATAATATTATAGGTGGCTCTGATATTAGGAGTGAAGGCGTAATCGTTATTAAGGGTTTATAGCATACGCATCATTATAACACGGTAATACAACATTATAGGTGGCTCTGATATTACGAGTGAAGGCGTAATCATTATCAAGGGTTTATGGCATACGCATCATTATAACACGGAAATATAACATTATTAGTGGCTCTGATATTAGGAGTGAAGGCGTAATCGTTATCAAGGGTTTATGTCATACGCACCATTATAACACGGTAATATAACATTATAGGTGGCTCTGATATTAGGAGTGAAAGCGTAATCGTTATCAAGGGTTTATGGTATACGCATCATTATAACATGGTAATATAACATTATAGGTGGCTCTGATATTAGGAGTGAAGGCGTAATCGTTATCAAGGGTTTATGGCATACGCATCATTATAACACGGTAATATAACATTACAGGTGGCTTTGACATTAGGAGTGAAGGCATAATCGTTATCAAGGGTTTATGGCATATGCATCATTTTAACACGGTAATATAACATTATAGGTGGCTCTGATATTACGAGTGAAGGCGTAATCGTTATCAAGGGTTTATGGCATACGCATCATTATAACTCGGTAATATAACATTATAGGTAGCTCTGATATTACGTGTGAAGGCGTAATCGTTATCAAGGGTTTATGGCATACGCATCATTATAACACGGTATTATAACATTATAGGTGGCTCTGATATTAGGAGTAAAGGCGTAATCGTTATCAAGGGTTTATGGGATTCGCATCATTATAACACGGTAATATAACATTATAGGTGGCTCTGATATTAGGAGTGAAGGCGTAATCGTTATCAAGGGTTTATGGCATACGCATCATTATAACACGGTAATATAACAATATAGGTGGCTCTGATATTAGGAGTGAAGGCGTAATCGTTATCAAGGGTTTATGGCATACGCATCATTATAACATGGTAATATAACATTATAGGTGGCTCTGATATTAGGAGTGAAGGCGTAATCGTTATCAAGGGTTTATGGCATACGCATCATTATAACACGGTAATATAACATTATAGGTGGCTCTGATATTAGGAGTGAAGGCGTAATCGTTATCAAGGGTTTATGGCATACGCATCATTATAACACGGTAATATAACATTATAGGTGGCTCTGATATTAGGAGTGAAGGCGTAATCGTTATCAAGGGTTTTATGGCATACGCATCATTATAACACGGTAATATAACATTATAGGTGGCTCTGATATTAGGAGTGAAGGCGTAATCGTTATCAAGGGTTTATGGCATACGCATCATTATAACACGGTAATATAACATTATAGGTGGCTCTGATATTAGGAGTGAAGGCGTAATCGTTATCAAGGGTTTATGGCATACGCATCATTATAACACGGTAATATAACATTATAGGTGGCTCTGATATTAGGAGTGAAGGCGTAATCGTTATCAAGGGTTTATGGCATACGCATCATTATAACACGGTAATATAACATTATATTGGCTCTGATATTAGGAGTGAAGGCGTAATCGTTATCAAGGGTTTATGGCATACGCATCATTATAACACGGTAATATAACATTATAGGTGGCTCTGATATTACGAGTGAAGGCGTAATCGTTATCAAGGGTTTATGGCATACGCATCATTATAACACGGTAATATGGTAATATAACATTATAGGTGGCTCTGATATTAGGAGTGAAGGCGTAATCGTTATCAAGGGTTTATGGCATACGCATCATTATAACACGGTAATATAACATTATAGGTGGCTCTGATATTAGGAGTGAAGGCGTAATCGTTATCAAGGGTTTATGGCATACGCATCATTATAACACGGTAATATAACATTATAGGTGGCTCTGATATTAGGAGTGAAGGCGTAATCGTTATCAAGGGTTTATGGCATACGCATCATTATAACACGGTAATATAACATTATAGGTGGCTCTGATATTAGGAGTGAAGGCGTAATCGTTATCAAGGGTTTATGGTATACGCATCATTATAACACGGTAATATAACATTATAGGTGGCTCTGATATTAGGAGTGAAGGCGTAATCGTTATCAAGGGTTTATGGCATACGCATCATTATTACACGGTAATATAACATTATACGTGGCTCTGATATTAGGAGTGAAGGCGTAATCGTTATCAAGGGTTTATGGCATACGCATCATTATAACACGGTAATATAATATTATAGGTGGCTCTGATATTAGTAGTGAAGGCGTAATCGTTATAAAGGGGTTATGGCATACGCATCATTATGACGCAGTAATATAACATTATAGGTGGCTCTGATATTAGGAGTGAAGGCGTAATCGTTATCAAGGGTTTATGGCATACACATCATTATAACACGGTAATATAACATTATAGGTGGCTCTGATATTAGGAGTGAAGGCGTAATCGTTATCAAGGGTTTATGGCATACGCATCATTATAACACGGTAATATAACATTATAGGTGGCTGATATTATGAGTGAAGGCGTAATAGTTATCAAGGGTTTATGGCATACACATCATTATAACACGGTAATACAACATTATAGGTGGCTCTGATATTAGGAGTGAAGGCGTAATCGTTATCAAGGGTTTATGGCATACGCATCATTATAACACGGTAATATAACATTATAGGTGGCTCTGATATTAGGAGTGAAGGCGTAATCGTTATTAAGGGTTTATGGCATACGCATCATTATAACACGGTAATACAACATTATAGGTGGCTCTGATATTAAGAGTGAAGGCGTAATCATTATCAAGGGTTTATGGCATACGCATCATTATAACACGGAAATATAACATTATTAGTGGCTCTGATATTAGGAGTGAAGGCGTAATCGTTATCAAGGGTTTATGTCATACGCACCATTATAACACGGTAATATAACATTATAGGTGGCTCTGATATTAGGAGTGAAAGCGTAATCGTTATCAAGGGTTTATGGTATACGCATCATTATAACATGGTAATATAACATTATAGGTGGCTCTGATATTAGGAGTGAAGGCGTAATCGTTATCAAGGGTTTATGGCATACGCATCATTATAACACGGTAATATAACATTACAGGTGGCTTTGACATTAGGAGTGAAGGCATAATCGTTATCAAGGGTTTATGGCATATGCATCATTATAACACGGTAATATAACATTATAGGTGGCTCTGATATTACGAGTGAAGGCGTAATCGTTATCAAGGGTTTATGGCATACGCATCATTATAACTCGGTAATATAACATTATAGGTGGCTCTGATATTACGAGTGAAGGCGTAATCGTTATCAAGGGTTTATGGCATACGCATCATTATAACACGGTATTATAACATTACAGGTGGCTCTGATATTAGGAGTAAAGGCGTAATCGTTATCAAGGGTTTATGGGATTCGCATCATTATAACACGGTAATATAACATTATAGGTGGCTCTGATATTAGGAGTGAAGGCGTAATCGTTATCAAGGGTTTATGGCATACGCATCATTATAACACGGTAATAGAACATTATAGGGGGCTCTGATATTAGGAGTGAAGGCGTATTCGTTATCAAGGGTTTATGGCATACGCATCATTATAACACGGTAATATAACATTATAGGTGGCTCTGATATTAGGAGTGAAGGCGTAATCGTTATCAAGGATTTATGGCATACGCATCATTATAACACGATAATATAACATTATAGGTGGCTCTGATATGAGCAATGAAGGCGTAATCGTTATCAAGGGTTTATGGCATATGCATCATTATAACACGGTAATATAACATTATAGTTTTTTTTTCACCCCACAGAGGTGAACAGTAATCCATCTGAGAACGCACATGACTTTTATATATTACGGCCAACTGCTCGTCAGTGAAGAATTCTCGAACTCTGTACAGGAGTCCAAGTTTTTTAGAGGCATTCTTAGCAATGCTTTTAACATAATGTGTCCAGCTCAAGTTAGTAGTTAATGTTACACCGAGAATGTCAATACTAGCGGAAGTGGGAATATTTACATCATTAAAAAATATATGGGAGTCAGTGAGATTCTGTCGGTTAGAAAATTGAATGTACTTGGTTTTCTGTGCATTAAAGGAAACTGATTCTCTTGTCCCCATTCATTAATTCTAGAAAGGTCCTGGTTCAGAGAAATTGCAGTGTTTATTTTTGAATTTATAAGATCGGGTTAGGTGAAAGTATTGGTAAATGTGAAGGAACTGTGGAGTGTTGAGTCATCTGCATAGGAATGTATTGGATTATGAGTGGTAGATATGAGATCATTGATATGAATGAGGAACAGAGTTGGGGCCAAAACTGATCCCTGGGGAACACCAGCATTTATTGAGTAAAATTGAGAATAAAGGCCATCTACCATTACACATATTTTTCTGTTATGAAGATAAGAAGAAATTAGTGGAACTAATGATGCAAGGCCGTAGTGTGACATCTTCGACAATAAGGATTGATGCCAGACTCTATCAAATGCCTTTGATATATCCAGTGCTATTGTATGTGTTTCACCATGTTGGTCTGTAGCTTGGTTGATTTGATGCGTAAGAAGGCAAAGAATGTCTGCAGTTGATCGACATCGTCTAAAACCATATTGCCTATCACTGATTAATTTATTATTCTCCAGATGCTTAATTATGTGATTATTTAATATAATTTCAAAGACTTTGCCAAGAGTGGAAGTTATAGCTATTGGTCTGTAGTTTGATGGATCTGAAGAGGCACCTTTTTTAGGAACAGAATGGATGTTTGCTTCTTTCCAGGGTACTGGGAAGCATGAGGTATGAGTACATAGACGGACAAATGTTGCCAATACAGGAGGGAGCACCAAGGAGCAATTCTTAAGTACTATTGGAGGAATTTCATCTGGACCAGGAGCCTTATCTACTGAGAGATTCTGCAAAATAGTTTTGACATGTCTGGTGTGGATCTTAAGTGAGGGAATTTCAGGCGAATTAAAATTAAGTACAGGGACATCTTGATTTATTTCATCTAAGGTTGAGTTGGTGGAGAAAATATCCGCAAGAAGGTTAGCTTTACCTCGTGGGCCACTTACAAGATTGCAAGTCGGAGATTTTAATGGTGGAATGGATGAAGCAGTAGTGAAGTTGGATTTGAATGAGTTAAGAGTAGACCAAAATATTTTGTTATCATTTTGATTATTTAGAAGTTTATTTGCCTGCTTATGGAGAAAGTTTGATTTAGTTAGGTTTAATACAGTTTTGGCATGATTTCTGATGTTTCTAAAGTAATTAAAGGCTTCATGTGTTTTTGATCTTGTGTATGCATTGTAGGCTATTGCTTTTTGTTCAGTTACTCTAGCACAATTATGGTCAAACCATTTAGGTGAATTAGATCTTTTACTGTACTTTTGATGAGGAATAAAAGTTTCCATTCCAATGTTCACAAAATATTGTATGTGGCTCAAGGTGGAGTGTGCATCATTAGAAAAGAAAGAGGTCCAGGGAATATCAATAAAGAAACCTTGAAGACCCTCCCAGTCTGCCCTTCCGAAATGCCATTTAGTCACCAAAACAGGTTCAGAGTGGGAAGGTGTGGTAGGTGATAGACAGGTGGCCTGTATCAGACAGTGATCAGAAGATCCAAGCGGGGACCTCACTGTAACATCATAATTTTCTGAATTGGTTGTTAAAAATAAGTCCAGTAGGTAGCTCTGATATTAGGAGTGAAGGCGTAATCGTTATCAAGGGTTTATGACATACGCATCATTATAACACAGTAATATAACATTATAGGTGGTTCTGATATTAGGAGTGAAGGCGTAATCGTTATCAAGGGTTTATGGCATACGCATCATTATAACACGGTAATATAACATTATAGGTGGTTCTGATATTAGGAGTGAAGGCGTAATCGTTATCAAGGTTTTATGGCATACGCATCATTATAACACGGTAATATAACATTATAGGTGGCTCTGATATTACGAGAGAAGGCGTAATCGTTATCAAGGGTTTATGGCCTACGCATCATTATAACACGGTAATATGGTAATATAACATTATAGGTGGCTCTGATATTAGGAGTGAAGGCGTAATAGTTATCAAGGGTTTATGGCATACGCATCATTATAACACGGTAATATGGTAATATAACATTACAGGTGGCTCTGATATTAGGAGTGAAGGCGTAATCGTTATCAAGGGTTTATGGCATACGCATCATTATAACACTGTAATATAACATTATAGGTGGCTCTGATATTAGGAGTGAAGGCGTAATCGTTATCAAGGGTTTATGGCATACGCATCATTATAACACGGTAATATAACATTATAGGTGGCTCTGATATTAGGAGTGAAGGCGTAATTGTTATCAAGGGTTTATGGCATACGCATCATTATAACACGGTAATATAACATTATAGGTGGCTCTGATATTAGGAGTGAAGGAGTAACCGTTATCAAGGGTTTATGGCATACGCATCATTATAACACGGTAATATAACATTATAGGTGGCTCTGATATTAGGAGTGAAGGTGTAATCGTTATCAAGGGTTTATGGTATACGCATCATTATAACACGGTAATATAACATTATAGGTGGCTCTGATAGTAGGAGTGAAGGCGTAATCGTTATCAAGGGTGTTACGGACGGGGCTACGAATAAAACAAGGGCACTTAAAGATTGGACTAGTAATAGGGCACTATGCAACAACGGTACGCTAGATCCAAACCCTCAAACTTATATGCCGGCGAACAAAAACACCTATACCCTCCAGAGTTAATCTGCGATAACGGGGTATCCTTAACTGGGCATAAATGTACTCTACTTCAGGCTAAACTGCACTGGTATAGCCTGATAACAAACAAGATGCAAGTTACGTTAAAATGCAAAAAAGAAAATCTATGGAAAGATCAATTATATCACTGCAAGATTTAATACAATAAAAAGATGCTTCAATACAGTTACTCTAAATAACAATAAACTCTTCACTCCTATCTGAAAGAAAGTGAAGTATAGTCCTACAGTATAGACCTGGACACTTCTGAAGAAAGTCTGATGATCATAAGATGCTCGTATCTTAAATTATATAAAGGCAGGAGGCAGGACACCACACGTGTAGACTGAATACACTAAAAGATAGGACATATAATGTTAACTGACACGAGAATACTATAAATGCGCAATGGTAGCAATGCTCGACACTAAAAGAAGTACTTCCTCATCAACGAAACAGTCTGCTATGGTTGTGCAACTCAACAACAACCTAGACTAATAAATGCTGTGAATAATAATGCGTACATATCAAAGAGCTTATATTAAATACTAATAAGTGTCTACTCGATTAATAATGTCTAGCTGGAATACTCTAGGTAAGGAACTGTGGTTGAGCAAGACAGGCTCGTAGCCTAGCGATGTCCTTAAGACTGCATCCTTTAAGTTACGTTAATTATTATTATTATTATTATTATATGAGATGCCGAAGTCTCCAACCAGGGTGCAGAAACACCATCAAGATCAATCCACACAAAACACCCGGAGGCACTGGAGAGAGACTACGGCAACTTAGGAAAAAATAAAAACATACACTGTATACTGTACTGTACATATACACATATTAAACACAGATAACATATTATGCAGTGGAGGATATCAAGCTTAAATATAATACAATAAAATATAATAAAATAAGTTTAAAAATTAGAATTAATGCTGCAAAAAAGCATTAACTCTAGACTTAAAAATGGAGATATTAGCTGAATTGACTAGCTCATTTGGCAACTTATTCCACAAGTCAACCATGGCCGGCACAAAACACCGTGAAAACTGTGTAGTAGAAAAATTAACACGGCTCATCAAGATAATTAAGATTGCTTGTGAATCTAGTTGCACGAGCCCGGACATAGGGCCCAGGCAGAACCCCATGTAAGGGATGCTGAGGGTTGTTAAAAACTTTAAATAAAAGACTAAGGGCACCAACTTTACGTCGATGACATAGATCAAGAGACAAATTAGGTAGAATAAAACTGATGGAATTTAGCGACCTGTCAAGCAACTTGAGATGGCAGTCAGCTGCTGACAACCTGACAGGTGAGCAGTACTCGAAATGTGGCAAAATAAAAGCATAAAAAGACTTGATAACTGTGGCGTCACAAGCAAATGTTTTATAAACCTTGCGAAGCAGACCAATTTTTTGGGAAATGGAAGAGGAGAAAGAACGAATATGCTTTTCAAAAGTAAGTTTGGGATCAAGAGTAACTCCTAACAAACGCAGAGTATCCACATTCTCAATTTGCTCGCCAGAAACTTGTAGATAAGGATGGGGAGGATCCAAGGTACGAGATCTGCTGATGATAATGGAGTGTGTTTTACTAGCATTAAGTTTCATGCCCCAAAGTTCACACCATGATGTAATTTTGGCTAAATCCCTATTCAGAGCAGTAGCAATTACGTGTAGATCTATTGGTGATGCAATTTACGCATATAAAGTTGTATCATCAGCATAGGAGATTAGTTTATTTTCAAGCTCGGAACACAGGTCAGCAGTAAAAATAATAAAAAGCAAAGGCCCAAGGACACTGCCTTGTGGAACACCAGAAACAACAGTAACAGAAGGGGAATGACACTCATCAATGACCACAGACTGAGATCTTTTCGTCAAAAAATCTTCAAAGATCCTTAAAAAATTGCCACCAATACCAATGATCTGTAACTTAAACAGAAGTGCTTTATGGTTGACTAAATCAAAAGCAGAACTAAAGTCAATAGCCACGACGCGAGACTCAAGTCCCTGGTCCAATGAAGATTGAAAGTCATGGTTGAGTGTCAGAAGTGCATCACATGTACCCAGTCCTTTACGAAAGCCAAACTGTGAGTTTGGTATCAAATTATGACTATTACAATAAAAGGAAAGGCGTCTGGACAAAAGCCTCTCATAGAGCTTGGATAGGATAGGTGTAATGGAGATAGGGCGATAGTCTCCTCCGAGCGAGGGAGGCAGCAACATACATACACACGCACACACTACCACCACGCTGCCTCTATCGCTCTTTCTCCTTAACTTTACACCATGCATCTTATATTCTGACTAGGGTGCTCTCTTGATAGATCCAGATCACAAGTATCTGGTTCTATCCTGGCGACCCTCTAAAGACAAGCAAAGAGGCAGCAAAGTGTGGAACTGGAACAGGCTAAAACCCTCAGTCAACACAATGCTGCACTCGTAAAGAACGCAAGCGAAAAGACAACACAGGCTACCACAGGACCGGTCGAAGTCGTGTAGGTATAAGCAACCCATACACACATCGGTGACGACGACTACAGTTAAATTATCCCAGTCTAGCATTAAATCAAAGAGCAGAAACACTAAATCAATAATGGAGACACACTGAGTTCTTTAACCTATACTAACTAAGAACCCTCAAAACCTATTCTAAGTACCTGTAAATATCTCAGAGGACGGCGCATACAATACAATGGGCCGGCTATGGAAACCGTATGCAGAACCCAAGGGGACAAGTAATTGAATAAAGGTGAGAAGCAATGGAAAAGAAGAAGGTCAGAGAGAGAGACAGTGGTAAAGGGGGGTGATCGGGAGAGATTATGCAAAGGGATGTTAGAAGCATGCACGCAAAGCCTGTCCTGAGGAGAACAGCTCCCGTGGACCCTCACACAGGAGGCAAGTAACACAGGAGCCCACAAAGGCGCGATGGTCGGCCAATCATGGGCCGATACGTCACGAGGCAGCAGGCCCCTAGGACGCGCCAGGAACCGCCAGCCAATCAAAGGCGCGGGAAAGCCCGCGCGAGCGGGAAAACTCCTCCGAGCGTGGGAGGCAGCAACATACATACACACGCACACACTACCACCACGCTGCCTCTATCGCTCTTTCTCCTTAACTTTACACCATGCATCTTATATTCTACTAATGATATAAAATACTTCCCGTTGTCACAGACAAAAACAAAGACCACCACTGGACTGTCTGTGACAATGAGAACACAAGGAAAGAAAGAACAACATTCTCGGATTACTGTAGCCCATTTCAATGTCCCTGGTGAGCGCTAGTGGCTAACGAGAGGCGATTCTGCCCACGCTGGTAGACGTCACAAGGGTTTATGGCATACGCATCATTATAACTCGGTAATATAACATTATAGGTGGCTCTGATATTACGAGTGAAGGCGTAATCGTTATCAAGGGTTTATGGCATACGCATCATTATAACACGGTATTATAACAATATAGGTGGCTCTGATATTAGGAGTGAAGGCGTAATCGTTATCAAGGGTTTATGGCATACGCATCATTATAACACGGTAATATAACATTATAGGTGGCTCTGATATTAGAAGTGAAGGCATAATCGTTATCAAGGGTTTATGGCATACGCATCATTATAACACGGTAATAGAACATTATAGGTGGCTCTGATATTAGGAGTGAAGGCGTAATCGTTATCAAGGGTTTATGGCATACGCATCATTATAACACGATAATATAACATTATAGGTGGCTCTGATATGAGGAGTGAAGGCGTAATCGTTATCAAGGGTTTATGGCATAGGCATCATTATAACACGGTAATATAACATTATAGGTGGCTCTGATATTAGGAGTGAAGGCGTAATCGTTATCAAGGGTTTATGGCATACGCATTATTATAACACAGTAATATAACATTATAGGTGGCTCTGATATTAGGAGTGAAGGCGTAATCGTTATCAAGGGTTTATGGCATACGCATCATTATAACTCGGTAATATAACATTATAGGTGGCTCTGATATTAGGAGTGAAGGCGTAATCGTTATCAAGGGTTTATGGCATACGCATCATTATAACACGGTAATATGGTAATATAACATTATAGGTGGCTCTGATATTACGAGTGAAGGCGTAATCGTTATCAAGGGTTTATGGCATACGCATCATTATAACACGGTAATATGGTAATATAACATTATAGGTGGCTCTGATAATAGGAGTGAAGGCGTAATCGTTATCAAGGGTTTATAGCATACGCATCATTATAACACGGTAATATAACATTATAGGTGGCTCTGATATTAGGAGTGAAGGCGTAATCGTTATCAAGGGTTTATGGCATAAGCATCATTATAACACGGAAATATAACATTATAGGTGGCTCTGATATTAGGAGTGAAGGCGTAATCGTTATCAAGGGTTTATGGCATACGCATCATTATAACATGGTAATATAACATTATAGGTGGCTCTGATATTAGGAGTTAAGGCATAATCGTTATCAAGGGTTTATGGCATACGCATCATTATAACACGGTAATATAACATTATAGGTGGCTCTGATATTAGGAGTGAAGGAGTAACCGTTATCAAGGGTTTATGGCATACGCATCATTATAACACGGTAATATAACATTATAGGTGGCTCTGATATTAGGAGTGAAGGCGTAATCGTTATCAAGGGTTTATGGTATACGCATCATTATAACACGGTAATATAACATTATAGGTGGCTCTGATATTACGAGTGAAGGCGTAATCGTTATCAAGGGTTTATGGCATATGCATCATTATAACACGGTAAATAACATTATAGATGGCTCTGATATTAGGAGTGAAGGCGTAATCGTTATCAAGGCTGTTACGGACGGGGCTACGAATAAAACAAGGGCACTTAAAGATTGGACTAGTAATAGGGCACTATACAACAACGGTACGCTAGATCCAAACCCTCGAACTTATATGCCGGCGAATAAAAACGCCTATACCCTCCAGATTTAATCTGCGATAATGGGGTATCCTTAACTGGGCATAAATGTACTCTACTTCAGGCTACACTGCACTGGTATAGCCTGATAACAAACAAGATGCAAGTTACGTTAAAATGCAAAAAAGGGAATCTATGGAAAGATCAATTAAATCACTGCAAGATTTAATACAATAAAAAGATGCTTCAATACGGTTACTCTAAATAACAATAAACTCTTCACTCCTATCTGAAAGAAAGTGAAGTATAGTCCTACAGTATAGACCTGGAAACTTCTGAAGAAAGCCTGATGCTCATAAGATGCTCGTATCTTAAATTATATAAAGGCAGGAGGCAGGACACCACACGTGTAGACTGAATACACTAAAAGATAGGACATATAATGTTAACTGACACGAGAATACTATAAATGCACAACGGTAGCAATGCTCGACACTAAAAGAAGTACTTCCTCATCAACGAAACAGTCTGCTATGGTTGTGCAACTCAACAACAACCTAGACTAATAAATGCTGTGAATAATAATGCGTACATATCAAAGAACTTATATTAAATACTAATAAGTGTCTACTCAATTAATAATGTCTAGCTGGAATACTCTAGGTAAGGAACTGTGGTTGAGCAAGACAGGCTCGTAGCCTAGCGATGTCCTTAAGACTGCATCCTTTAAGTTACGTTAATTGACTAGGGTGCTCTCTTGATAGATCCAGATCACAAGTATCTGGTTCTATCCTGGTGACCCTCTAAAGACAAGCAAAGAGGCAGCAAAGTGTGGAACTGGAACAGGCTAAAACCCTCAGTCAACACAATGCTGCACTCGTAAAGAACGCAAGCGAAAAGACAACACAGGCTACCACAGGACCAGTCGAAGTCGTGTAGGTATAAGCAAACCATACACACATCGGTGACAACGACTACAGTTAAATTATCCCAGTCTAGCATTAAATCAAAGAGCAGAAACACTAAATCAATAATGGAGACACACTGAGTTCTTTAACCTATACTAACTAAGAACCCTCAAAACCTATTATAAGTACCTGTAAATATCTCAGAGGACGGCGCATACAATACAATGGGCCGGCTATGGAAACCGTATGCAGAACCCAAGGGGACAAGTAATTGAATAAAGGTGAGAAGCAATGGAAAAGAAGAAGGTCAGAGAGAGAGACAGTGGTAAAGGGGGGTGATCGGGAGAGAGTATGCAAAGGGATGTTAGAAGCATGCGTGCAAAGCCTGTCCTGAGGAGAACAGCTCCCGTGGACCCTCACACAGGAGCCAAGTCACACAGGAGCCCACAAAGGCGCGATGGTCGGCCAATCACGGGCCGATACGTCACAAGGCAGCAGGCCCCTAGGACGCATCAGGAACCGCCAGCCAATCAAGGGCGCGGGAAAGCCCGCGCGAGCGGGAAAACTCCTCCGAGCGAGGGAGGCAGCAACATACATACACACGCACACACTACCACCACGCTGCCTCTATCGTTCTTTCTCCTTAACTTTACACCATGCATCTTATATTCTACTAATGATATAAAATACTTCCCGTTGTCACAGACTAAAACGAAGACCACCACTGGACTGTCTGTGACAATGCGAGCACAAGGAAAGAAAGAACAACATTCTCGGAATGGTGATGGGCTGGTCTATCAGAGTGAGAACTGAGCGATCTCTGCCATACCCATAGCTTAATCTGACTGTTCCTTTTACTTATATATTTTCTAGATCTCAAGTGACGGCGTCTCTTCCGTGGATTGACCTCCCAATCTACCAAGATTGGAAGCCAAAGCGTCACATTTTTCCTTTGCCCCTCAAATTTCTCTTCATAATTGCTGAGGGACACAGGGCCCTGGGCCCTTGGTTTCCCGGGCGTTTCCTCACCCTCCTCAGCTCCCCGCCATGGAGTGGCTTCGGTCACCCAGGCTTTATTGTGGTCGGCAGGGGGGGGGTTCTGTGGGGGCGCTCGGTTGTGGCCTTGGCCTTGCTCGGGGCCTTGGGGCTGTTCGGCCAGGCAGCTTGGGGAACAGCAACAACAACAACAACAACATTCTCGGATAACTGTAGCCCATTTCAATGTCCCTGGCGAGCGCTAATGGCTAACGAGAGGCGATTCTGCCCACGCTGGTAGACGTCACAAGGGTTATGGCATACGCATCATTATAAAATGGTAATATAACAATATAGATGGCTCTGATATTAGGAGTGAAGGCGTAATCGTTATCAAGGGTTATGGCATACGCATCATTATAACACGGTAATATGACAATATAGATGGCTCTGATATTAGGAGTGAAGGCGTAATCGTTATCAAGGGTTTATGGCATGCGCATCATTATAACACGGTAATATAACATTATAGGTGGCTCTGATATTAGGAGTGAAGGCGTAATCGTTATCAAGGGTTTATGGCATACGCATCATTAAAACACAGTAATATAACATTATAGATGGCTCTGGTATTTCACTACACATACAATAGTCCTCAATAGTCGTGTCCCACCTTTCACAACTGCATATTTACATTCCTATGTAGATATAGAGTAGGTATGTATAAACACACACACACACACACACACACACACACACACACACACACACACACACACACACACACACGCACTACAATATCTGTACCAATGTTCCTTCCTTTTTATGTGTCGCGTACAAGAAAGGGTTTACCTATTTCTGGTCGTGAGAGAGAGAGTTACAAGGAATAGTTAGTATTTGAGAGTCCTTGCGATCCATTCCGGGGAGATACTCGAAGTGAAAGGAGAGAGACGGTTTAGTGCACTACACTCATTACAGAGTGTGCAAAATACTATCTAGTCTCTTCTTGAACTGCTCTACTGAAAAACTCTTTACAACTTTTGAGGGAAGTTTGTTCCAGGTAGAACATGTCTTATATGTGAAAAGGTTTCCACAAATACTACTGTTGAACCTTTTCAATTCTAATTTCCAGCCATGGTTGTGTATTGTATTCATATTGAGGCTAAACATTTTGCTATATTCCACGTTGTCAAACCCATTAAGTATTTTAAAAACTTCAATGAGCTGACCTTTTAGTCTGCGTGTCTCTAACGGAGATAGATTAAGAGCTCTCAACCGGTCCTCATAGTGCAGTCTTCTATTTGATGGAATAAGTTTTGTAGCCCCAGTTTGTACTCTTTCCAGTCACTCCATATATTTGCTAAGTGCAGGAAACCAACATTGAACAGCATGCTCCATATCAGAGAGTTGTAAGGTGTAAGGACTATTTGCTTATTTCTATACTTAAATTGCTTCTTAATATAGCTCAATAATTTCTGAACTTTCTTCTCTACTTCAATGCTCTGCTTGGAAAACTTTAGGTCACTGCTAATCAGAACACTCAAATTATTTTCCAAGTCAGTCACTTCATGAAGCATTCCCAACAGCAAATAGCCTGACTTGGGGTTTGCTTGGCCGATATGCATCACCTTGCACTTTTCAAAGTTTAGAGGCATCTGCCATGTCTCCGACCATTCACCTAGTCTGTTGAGGTCCATCCTGAGATGTTCAACCCCTTTGGGGTCCTTCACATTCATTCCAAGCTTTATGTCGTCTGCAAACTTGGAGATCACACTCAACAGACCAATATAGATGTCATTGACATATATGATAAACAGAAGTGGGCCAAGGACAGATCCCTGTGGAACTCCAGAAGTGACTGGAGTCCAATCAGAGGAAACACCATTAAATACCAACCGTTGTCTACCTGTTAGCCAATTTTTTATCCAATTTGTGACCTGAATAATTGATACCTAGCGCACTCCCTTTTGACATTAGCCTACAATGAGGAACTTTATCAAAAGTGTTTTGAAAATCTAAGTAAAGGATGTCTATGGCTCTACTTTTGTCATACTCAGCATTTTGTGGACAAATTCCAGCAAATTGGTAAGACATGAACAGTGTCGCCTGAATTCACGTTGGGAATCTGTAATTAAATTGTGGATTTCTAGGTATTCAACTATTTTGTCTACTAGCATCCCCTAAAAGAGTTTTACTATGATAGAAGTCAAGCTAATTGTCCGATAATTCTTGGGACATTCACAACCGGTCAACACGATTTTTCTGGCACAAGGTATTCCAATGGATTTTAGCTAATTTTGGTGTGCTGAATCCAAATCTGTCATCAGTTTTTGTCTATCACATCAGGTTTTCGAGATATAAAATCTTGCATTTTCGCAAGAAACAGCAATTTATGCTCATAATGGAAGAATTAAACATACATAGATACAAACATGTAATGAGTCGTAGCACAAAGTTGTGAGAGTGAAGCACATTAGCATGTAAGAATTAAGTGTGAAGATAACAAAACTATGTACAAAAAGTCTATTCATTGTGGTCATGTTACAACTGCATAAACTTCCTCTTCTTCGACGATCTCTGATGTACAGCTTCTGGAATGTCTCTCATCAAGCTCCAGCAGTAATCTGCCATCATGTTTGAGTCCCATCGGTCTTGGTAACGTCCTTCCATTACTTTAACACTCAAAGAGCGGGTGGTGGAGTATATTTGACTGTGCCGCCCAGCGGGGGGTTTTACCGTAAACGAGCTTGTTTCCGTGCTCGTTTTCATGCATAAACAAGAGCCAGAGCGTAATACAAGTATGTATCCCTTGAAAGGGCGTTAATTCAGCTTTCCAATGACACCAGAACCATCCTTCTACGATCACTAGTTGTCTTGCAACGATCGTGCAACCGAAGGGCAAAATCGGTAAAATACGGTAATTTTCTTACATTATTACGTGTGAAACGAGTGAGAGAGGGTGGAGTACAAAGGAGTACATCTCAGTAGCTCCACGGCCACCGTGGCGAGCGGTCATGAGGTAACCTACGGTCGTCCCACCGCTCCGCTCTCTCTCAGAGCATATTACGTGCTCAAAATTGCACTCGACAATAGCCGTGACCCGCCACATAGGCCACATTTATTTCACTCGACAATAGCCGGGCGCCGCCAAATAAGGGTTAATGTCTTGATGAAAGCGTTCACCTTGCTCTTCGCTCACATCACCCAGGTTCTCTGGAAACTTGCCCAAGTGACTATGTAAGTAGTGCACCTTGATGCTCATTCTACATCCAAGTGCTTGCAAATTCAAGAGCAGCTCCTCCACAATCTCTTGATAGTTGTCAGCTTTCCCGTTCCCAAGGAAATTCTGCACCACATCAGAGAATGCATTCCAAGCTCTAGCCTCTGCCGCATTCATTGTTATAACAAAGTGTGGATCCCTGAGGAGTGTTCTTATTTGAGGTCCATCAAATATTCCTGCCTTTTTCTTCTCGTTACTGAGGCTTGGAAAGGTTGAACATATATAGCTGAAGCAGTCTCCACTGCTTTGACGAATTGCATCATCAAACCAAGTTTTATGTGCAGTGGGGGAAAGACAATGTGTTTCCTATCAACCAGAGGGTCATTAATGATGTTCTTGTCGCCAGGTGTCAAACTGTTTCTTGGTGGCCATTTCTTGTTCACCCAGTGGTCTACTGTAGCCCTACTGTCCCAGTAGCACAGGAAAGAGGGGTATTTTGTGCAACCTCCTTGCTGGCCCAGCAGAAAGTTCACCATTTTCAAATCCACACAAATTACCCATCCATGAACATGGTATTGCAACCTCTCCAGAACAATCTTGATGTTGGCATACTCTTCTTTCATTTTTACAGAGTGTCCTATTGGGATTGAACTATATATGTTTCCGTTGTGAAGTAAAACACATTTCAAGCTCCTTTTAGAACTGTCAATAAAAAGTCTCCACTCACTTGAATCATATGCAGGCAGTCCCATAGTGAGAAGAAGCCCTTCAACATCATTACAATAAGCAAGCTGACCATCTGAATGGAAGTACTTCCGCAGTTCCGCTTCTCTGTTACGATAAAAGGAGACACTAGTGCCAGGTTTCAGCAGTCTTTTCTCTTGCAGCCTGGAAGCCAACAATTCAGCAGACTGCTTTGGCAAATACAAATCTCTGACCAGATCATTCAATTCAGGCTGACTAAACAGAAAGTTTATCACAATCTGTATCAGATGGATTAAAAAGATCAGTCTCATCATCTTCATCTGTAGAAGCAGGTGAATTGAGGGCTTCGACATCAATCTCTGGCAGCTCAGTAAATACAGGCACAGGTATTTCCTCAGTGTGCAACTGGTCGAATGGCAGATGGGATATCTGGGTATTGCAAGTGTTGTTTGGTTTTCTTATTGAAACTTTTTACATTGACAAGACAGAAGTAGCAGTTCTCCAAATGGTTTGTTGGTTCTCTCCAAACCATTGGCACACCAAACTTGAGCTTAGCATTCTTTCCTTGAGACCATGATCGCAAAGCTTCAACACAGGTTTTGCACACTTTGTGAGGAGCCCAGCTTTTGTCCTGGTCTCTGGGTCCAGCATTTCCTTCTTTGGGATGTTGTAGCCATAGCTAGATCACAGTGGTACAGCGCAGTGTTTTATACCAGCAACCAGTACTCTATGTAGAATTAGACAATCAGTTCACACCTGAAAAATAAAAAAAAACAGTAAGTGGTTTTAAAGCAAGATCCTGCATGAACATGTTATTTAACCCTTTCGCTGCTGTCACTCTAAACTACTTGCTATTCACGAACTGCAAAAAAATATGAAAAAATACATATATATGGATATCTACATAAAACCCTCACTATTATAAACACACTATACTAAAAATAAAACACCATATTCTAACAATAAAGCAATCACTGACCATCCGCAATGAGTGATGAAAAGTTAGTTTTTGGTAAAATCCATGAAAATGGGGTATACCGATAGCACAAAAATGTGATGTGATAGAGCAAATCTGAGATCAGATTTGGATTCAGCACCCCAAAATTAGTATAAAACTGCTCTAAGTTTCCATGCCAGAAAAAACAAAAATTTGTTGACTGGTGAAAGATTGGGGTCACATTGGCCAGTTTCCAGTCTTCAGGAACCTCTCCATTTTCTAGTGATTTATTGAAGATTTCTGCCAAGAAATGTGCAATTTCATCTCGCACTTCTCGTACAACTCAGGGAAGAAAGCTATCTGGGCTGGATGACTTGAACCTATTTAATTTATATATTCTTTTTGCTACCTCCTCTGAGGTACATCTAATTATTCAAAGAACTTCGCCCTCATGCACTAATCCTGGACTTGGCATGTCACTGGTATTATCGCTTGTAAATACCGAGGCAAAATAGTCGTTTAGGGATTTAGCTATATCAGTGTCAGAGGTTGCGTAGAAGCCAAGTCATAACTTGGATGAGATGCCGGCTCTCTTTCTCTCTTCTCAGGTCTGCACTCCTATGTCTCAGGGGTACAAGGTCCTCCCCGCTACAGAGGACAAGAGTGAGAGACTTGGACTTTGAAATGGTCGTGGCAGAGGGACGAATTGGGGAACAACTAGGTTGATTGTAGGGAGGTACTGGTACAATAAGATAAACTACAATGTAACTAGAATAAGATAGATTGTACACCACTTTGTAACTGTCACCTTAATAAAAAAAAAAAAAAGTTTATAGTAGGCCTGCTAGATCCTTTAGAGGTCCAATGCTATTTTTGAATGGCTTTCTGCTGTTCACATAGTTAAAGAACTCTTTAGGACTCTCTTTGCAGAGGGCTGCAACCTTGAGTTCTTCATTCCGCTTTGCTTGTTTTATAAGAAACTAGGAGGGGTACCCGGCATTGCCCGGGTTTAAATTCTACTACCATAATCACCATCATCAATCACTACTACCACAATCATCACAATACTACTACTACCATAATCACCGACCTCGACCTCCCTGTGCCTCATTAAATGGCGACCTCGATTTCGGCCGCTAAATGACCTCCAATTTTGGATCTGACCTCATCCGTACCCCCATTTTGGGAAGTTGCGAACAACTTTCGTTCCATACACCTTTTCGATCGGAGGCCTCCTGCCCCAAACGGCCATTTTTTTCGATTTTTTTTTCGCTCCCGTATACTACATAAGTTCTGCCGAAAATTTTATTAAACAAAAGTGTCTCTGATTTCCACTAAACTTGCCTAAAACCATCTCCTTTCCAACGGTGCCCCACACTCCCACCTGGCACCAAAACTGTGGGAGGAATTTAGTAACAAAGGTCGGGTAACTGACAAACAGACAAACATTGACCTTTATTTATTAAGATGTCACTCCTCCTACACATATTTTTGAAGGAATCTAAATATCTTTGGTCTTGACTTCTTTTGGCCTTTCTGTATGCAACCTTTCTCTTTCTAATTGCTGAAGCTATGTCCCTTGTGAACCATTTTGTTTGGTTTAAGCCTGATTTGGCAAGTTTAGTAGGAACGAATGTAGCTTGTCGATCCAAAAACTGCTCTTTGAATGAGCACCAAATCGCATTAACATTCTCACCCTCAAGTCTGATCTGGGATAATAATAATAATAATAATTATTATTATTATAATAATAATAATAATAATAAATGGTCTATTCATCATTAAAGATTACATACACATTGATTGCAACCCAATGGTTGAAAATACACATATACCGTGAAGTTACCTTAACACTAGATGGATACAATCTGACTGGATTAAAAAACTAAATGTATGGTCAGGAAGTTAAATATTTTAATGTATGTAAAACATTAGAAATACAGAATATATACAAAAATAAACTTTATTTTAAACCTCTAATGCTGCTGGGCATGATCATTGTTCAGATTCTGTGTCATTTGTGGCATGACACTTTTCTTATATCTCTCCGTTCTACATCTAATTGGCTGTAACAAATTCATACGTCTTAAATTTAATGTTATGTTGGGGAATCCATTAAAGAGGTCCCAACGACCTGTGTTTGGGATCATTGATTATGTTTTCAGTCTCTCTTAAAGTACTCAAAACGTCTACACTCTAACTCTGAAGCCTAAACTATCTCAAGGCCTCGTGATATCTTATATATTTTGGACCTAATGTAATTTTGCAAAACCTTTTTTGGACCTAACGTATTTTTGAAAAGCCTTTTTTGAACCAATTCTATAGACTCCACCTCTTCTCTTGTGATAGATGTACACCAAACAGTTGAACTGTACTCTAAAACAGGCCTTATAAAAGTTGAACAATTTGTGACAAGATCTCTGGTGCTGGCTTTAAATGTTTTTTAATTGTCTTACAGCAAATAGTCTACCCCTTGCTTTAGCTACAATTTGTTTTGTATTTTCTTTCCACTGTATATTACTAAATATCATTAGACCTAACAATTTCATTTCATTAACAATAGGTACTACCTCGTTTTCAATAATTACATTATCCACAGGTACTTTGTTCTTTTTAAAGTCGATTAACATTAATTTTGATTTATTTCCATGTATTAACATGTTGTTATCTTTAGACCAGTATACTAATCTGTTTGCATTTGCCTGAGTATCTGGCGCATTATATAAGCTTCCCCTAAGGCCTTCAAAATTTGCACAACGGAAATCTAGTTTTGCACTCTGAGGACTGGTGGGTCTGCTGCTAAAGGTACGAAGAGAGAACTTAAATAGATTGTGGTCATTACCTTCGAGTGATTCCCCAACAGATAAGCTGGTATCACTTTCATCTTCAGTGGTGAACACAAGATCTAGTATATTATTGCCTCTAGTTAGCTCGTTTACCAACTGGGTCAAAAAGTTATCAGTAGCACAGACCACAAGACGACTACCTTCAGCATCGGCAGTTCTTGCTTCCCAGTTTACTAGGCAATTGAAGTCACCTAAGATCACACTGGTTTTACCCTGAATAGCAGCACTCAGTCTTGTGTACATAAGTTCATCCTTTTCAATATTTTGATGTGGGGGTCTGTGCACGAGAACAATCCTATAGGTAGAGTTACCTAGGTTGAGGTCTACTCCAAGCAGTTCATGTTATGACCTGATCTTGCAGTCAATTGGCTTTAGAAAATCTCTGATGTACAAGAGAACTCCACCTCCTTCCTGCATGGTTCGGTCTTTGTGGAACATTCTATATCCAGGTATTTCAAATTTCCCAATATAATCTCTGGTATCACTATGAATCCAGGATTCAGTGATAGCCACTACATCGAAACATTCTGTAGACAACAATGCCCGAAGTTCAGAGAATTTATGCCTAATTGACCTGGCATTAAATAATACTACCTTAAGGGGATTCATTTTTTTTTTAGAACCCCCTAGTTAACCCATTTCCCGAAGAGAAATGGATCTCTGAGGGTAGTGTATTTTCTTGTACATTATTTCTCTGTACACCATCAAAGGTATTGCAATTCCGTATGTGGGGTGAATTCTCACCTAAGGTAGAAGAACCAGTATCTAGTGGTTCAGATAGTGGCACTTGAGGTGTAAAGTCTAGAGGGAGTTGCGGGTCGTCTCTCAACCTGCTGGGGGATTCTGTTTTTTTGTTAAGAGGTGTTTTTGCTTTCAGAGGGACTATCTCCTTCTTTTGTGGGACATCTTTTTGTAAGTTTGAGATCAAGAGCTGGAGAGGGTTTGCATTTTTCCTGCTGGGGGGCCCTTTCTACATTTTTGCTTGCCCCTCAGCATGCTGTATTGATGGTAATTTAGGGAATCGCCAAATTTAATTTTACCGGTAATGCTCAAGTTCACACCGTCACGGAGGTAGAGGTTGCGTTTCCCATAGAACTCATCAAATGGGTCCACAAATCTCACCCCTTCCTGTGTACACAGGTCAGCTAACCTACCATTTAAGGCTATTGATTTGCTGGTAGCACAATCCCCTACGTACATCCTGGGCAAAATACCAAGTATCATGCCTCTGTCGGTCTTGAGTCGGAGCTCATCAGACAGAGTCATGACCTCTCCTAATGTTGCCTCTGTGGCACCGACTTTATTTCCTCTGAAAAACAGGTCATTACCACTGACCTGGGCTATTATTGCCATCCCCTTAGTCTTGGACCAGACTTTTTCCACTTTCTTTGTGATCTGGGAAGTCCTTGCACCTGCGAGGCTCTTCACCTTTCTTACATCTCGGCGAAACTTAACAAAATGAGACTCTTGGCCTTTTACCTGAGAATCCTCAATCAAAATTGTTGTTGTCTCTTTGTCACTAACAAGACCAAACCTGCTTGACATGTTAAGTTTGGTCCCTTTCTTGTTTGAATGCTGCATAGTAGGCTGCCCACTCTGCATTTGAATATCCCTTTTTCCTCTGTTCTGTGAGGACTTAACCCACAGGACCCCAGCGATGCACGTGATGTGCCGGCAATGTATGTAATGCTAAACCCAGCGCCGCAGCACCTGTGTCAGCAATTTCGACCTTATTTACTCTTATCCTATGGTATCTAGAGGCTTGAGAATTGTATGGGATATACCTTATGATGTTGCTGAACAGTGGCGGTACTCGGCAACCCTCAAGTCCAGCCGCATGGGTGGGTATGGGCGGATGGGGAAAGCCAGTTTACCCACCTATCTCACCGCCACTTTCAAGCTTATTTACCCCTTGTCCTATGGTAGCTACAGGGTTCAAATTTGTATGGGATATACCTTACGATGTTGCCGAACAGTGGCAATACTTGGTCATCCTCCTTTCGGGACTTCGGTGAGACTTTTTCTATTGCACTAGACATATCGAAAGCCTTCGATAGAGTCTGGCATAAATCTATAATTTCTAAACTACTCTCCTTCGGTTTCTATCCCTCCATCTGTGCCTTTGTCTCTAATTTCCTTTCCGGCCATTCCATAGCCGCGGTTGTGGACGGCCATTGTTCACTTCCTCACCCTATAAACTCCGGTGTTCCTCAGGGTTCTGTCCTATCTCCTATTCTCTTTCTAATTTTTATAAATGATCTCCTTAACTGTACCTTAATTCCCATCCATTCATACGCAGACGACTCAACCTTACACTACTCCATTAGTTTTTCAGAACGCCCCGGCCAGCAATCCCTCAACGACAAACGTAATGAAGCCATAGAACTCTTAAATTCTGATCTAAATACTTTTTCCAATTGGGGCAGAGAAAACCTTTTTAACTTTAATGCTTCCAAAACCCAATTTCTCCATCTATCTACCCGTCAGGATCTCCCAGCGGACTATCCAATATTCTTCAACAATACAAAAATCAACCCTTCATCTTCTCTCAATATTCTTGGTGTCTCTTTTTCTTCTGCTCTCATTTGGAAGGACCATATTACCAGTCTTGCTAAGGCAGCCCCCCAGAAGCTGGGTGTGCTCAACCGCCTTAGGGGGTTCTTTTCCCCTGCACAGCTTCTTGCTCTGTACAGGGGCATTGTGCGCCCTTGTATTGAGTATTGTTCACATGTGTGGGGAGGTTCCTCTCACACCGCTCTCCTAGACAAAGTTGAAAGGAAGGCCTTTCGTATCATTAACTCCCGTCCACTCACCAACTCTCTGCAATCTCTCTCTCTCCGCCGCAATGTTGCATCTCTCTCGCTATTCTATCCCTACTATAATAATCAGTGTTCCTCAGAGCTATCCCAGTGCATACCACCTCCTTTACGTAGGGCATGTGGTACCCGTCTTGCAACTCAATCCCACCCCTACTCTGTGCAACTCTCCAACCCAAGAGTGAAACGTTACTCTCAAACTTTCTTCTACTCAACAGCTGAGCTCTGGAACTCTCTCCCAGAATCAGTCTTTCCCTCTACCTATGACTTAAATTGCTTCAAACTCTGTGTGTCCAGGCATTTTGGCTCGAACGTCCCTTGATTTTGGCCCTGTCAATCTTTCAACTATGGGGGAGGCGCTCGCTATAGGCAGTTATGCCTTTTACCTCCCTCAATCACATAGAAAAAAACAAAAAACCCAAGTCTATCCGCGGTGGGGAGTGGGGAGAGGGACGCGTGGGAGGAGGGGGAAAGGCAGCCGTCCTGTTGACTTCACGAGTGTCTGACCTACCTCGTCGCCTTGCGATGTTGGAACAAAGGGAATAGAGTGTGTATCGCTCCCCTACTGCTCCCCACCAAGTGGGGAAGAGGAGGAGGAGGATGACTCAGACCCCTCGGCATTCCTCTAAATTCCGCCAGGCCATCGTAGAGGTCAGAAGAGACGAGCTGATAGTGTGTCATGTTGACAAGTGCTGCGTACATGGTCTTCCCCCATGCCTGCCTTCACCACCACCTCCCACACTCTCCCCACTACAAAATTAATACAATGTCAAAACCCATATTTCTAAGTCAAAAGTGCCTAAACCAATGTGTAAAACTCATATTCTAACTATAAAACATACGATAAAGTATACAATCAATAAACAGAGTTCGTGAGAGAGGCATAATATAAGTGAAAGTGAGTGATGTGAGTGTATGGGGAGTCGGCTGTCAGTCAGCTGGCCTTGTGTACGTGCGTGCGTTGTGGGCCAAGATGGCTGCCGGTCGCCATGGTAACCAGGACAAGGCTTACCACTCGTCGGCATTTATAAAACTTGAATCTATGCACTGTAACTTCACTTACAATGACATTATGTGACACTTATTGCTAGTATAATTATGAACTATGAAGGCACACATGATGCTCGGGTGATGTAAATAACCGTCACTCGAAAACTGGGCGCATCGTACATCTGCCATGCTGCCTTGCCCAGCTGTGGTGTGCCGGCGCGGGAGGTTTGAAGAGGTGCCCGGCACCAGCTGATGGTTATATGTCTCTTTGTTTTAGTTGTTCCTTAATTCCAGCTACCTCCTTCATGAGTTTGCCTTCTATCTCACAAAAGAGACAGAGACAATCATGGTAGATGCTGGCATATGCACCTTCTTTAAAATCAATACACCACTTTAGCTTCTTGCACTTAGCGCAAGTTGCTTTGAGTTTTGAAGTACCACTAGCTGACATGGTTATACAAATTTTCTAACAGTTCAAATACTTTGTAAAGGCTTCTAACTTCAAAGAGAACTAATGACCAATACAATGCTGTAAAAAGGGGGTTGGTGGTGAATTATTCCTGCGTCGTCTACATCTGCCTATTCGTCAATGATGTTCTTTCTGTTCTAGATTCTGACTTCGTTATGCCTGCCACACTAAACCATAGGTCTCCCTGAGGTCAGACAGTCCCAACGTGCCGCAGCTCCCAACTGAGCAGCACTCGTGTCCTAAAGGCACTGATTTTCCGAAAGGAGTGACAGCGATAGCCTGAATCCTTACTAAGTACTACTAACCACCTTCTAAAGGTCAGACTCTACAATCAAGTAATAAAGGGATATCACATTTATTCTAGTAGACAAATCTGGGTATTTTAGTTGGCATGGCAACCTACATGGCAGTAAAGCTCTCTCACCTAAGAGCAATCCAGCCATATGCACCATAGAAAAAAAAAAAAAAAAAGAACGGTCACAAGGACTGATCAAGCATTACAAGTTAGGAGTGGGCTTATCGGGGCATTGCAGCCACACTTCATTTATCGGTCCCCACCGCCTGGAGTTGCTCTAATTCCAGTCGCTCATAACCTGTAAGGGTTAAGTGGTATTTTTGTATAGAGGTGTCCAAAACCTCTCTTCCCACGCATGAGGTAGTAGAAGGGTCCTTAATATCACTGTAAGTTAATTGTGTATGTATGTAAATAATAGAGAAGTCTTATAACTAAACTTATAGGAAAAGTCAGAGTGGATGTAGCTCGGATCCACAGGGACGCTACTCCCTAAAAGACGGAGTAACCCCGCCTCTCCTATGAGTGAGAGAGAGAGAGAGAGAGAGTGTGTGAGTGAGAGAAAGGAGAGGGGGGGGGGGGGGGGGGGGGGCGGATAAAAACTAGTATATGTATTGCACAATACTTGCGACATTTCCGAACTGCAATTGTAATTTGACAGAAGAAATGCGAATTTTAATGCAGAGAGAGAGATAAGTTAGAGAAAAGGATTCTCACTCCGAGCAATACTGATTAGGAAGAAGCTAGGTGACGAGAGTCAGGTCCTCTTTGCTTCTTGCTTTCTTGTCAACCTTGTGTAATTAGACAAACTTGTTTCACGTTTAATTGAGAGATAAAGGGAGAAATTGGGTCTTGAAGGTGTTGAAAGTGACAAGATTTTCTCTGCCCCAATCAAAAATAATTTATAGATCAGAAGATAGGCGCTCTATGGCCCTGTTACATGAGTTTTGGAGTGATTACATGATGGGTTGATGTGAAAAACTAATTGAATAGTGTAAGGTAGAGTCATCAGCATATGACTGGATAGGACTAGTCACTAGAGGTAGAGTTGAAGAGATCATTAATGAATATTAGAAAGAGAATTGTGACAGGAGAGAATCCTGAGGAACACCGAAGTTGATAGGTTGAGGAAGTGAGCGATGGCCATCCACAACTGCAGCTATGAAGCGGTCTGAAAGGAAATATGAGACGAAGGCACGGATAGAGGGAAAGAAACAGAAGGATGGTAGTTTGGAAATTTGATATTTTTACCAGACTCTATCGAATGATTTCGGTATGTTTAGCGCAATAGAACAAGTCTCACCGAAGTCCAGAAAGGAGGAGGTCCAAGAGTTAGTAAGATAAGCAAGAAGATCAAAAGTAGCGCGGCCCTTAAGGAAACCGTACTGGTGATCTGAAAGTAGATTGTGGGAAGATAAAAAAATTTAAGAAATTTTGAGTTAAGAATAGTTTCAATAACTTTAGAGATGCAAGAAATGAGAGCTATTGGACGATAGCTGGAGGGTTGAGAGTGGTTACTCTTCTTTGGGACAGGTTGAATAGGAGCAAACTTCCAGCAAGAAGGAAAGATGTTAGATGAGTTTGCTTAGGCAGGGAATTAGCACGGAAGAACAGTTTTTTAGTACAACAGGAGGAACACCATCTGGTCTGTACGCCTTCTTTGTATTTAGCCCAGAGAGGGCTGAGAGTTCATCCTTAGAAGAGATTATGATATTGGGCATAAATAAGTGAGAGGGGGGTGGAGAGGGAGGAGTAGCGCCGGAATCATCCAAAGTGGAGTTTTTAGCGAAAGTTTGAGCGAAGAGTTCAGCTTTGTCAGAGAAAGAGATGACGGTTGTACCTTTAGAGTGGAAAAGAGGAGGGAAAGACGAGGAAGTGAAATTGTTGGAGAGGTTTTTTGCTAGATACCAAATAGCTTGGGAAGAGCTAGAGTTAGAAAGTCCAGAGCATTTGTTATTGATGAAAGAGTTTTAGACGAGTCGAAAAACAGATTAGGCTTGATTCCGGGCAGAGACATATAAAGTACGGGATTCTTGAGTTTGAAGGTGATGGTAGTTTGAATGCTTCCTCCTTATTATGGACAGCACTAGAATAAGTATAAGTAAACCATGATTGTTGTGAGTTAGTCTGGGAGAAAGCAAATGAGATGTATGCTTCCATGCACAGAAGGATTACCTCAGTAATGCACTTGGCACTCTCTGAGGGTACCCGGCCACAGAAGCAAAATCATTTCACAGGAAATCAAAGAAGTACTGCCATAGAGCTTCCCAGTCATCAGCAGCAAAGTGCCACAAGCGCCGCCGGCGGGGGGGAGGGGGGGGGGGGGGTCAGAAGGTCGTACTGGAGAGACAGGACAGGTGACAGAGATAAGGTTGTGATCGGAGGAGCCCAACGGAGAGAGAAGCTTTACAATATAAGCAGAAGGATTAAAAGTTAAAAATATATCAAGGATGTTGGGCCGATCTCCAGGGCGGTCCGGGACACAGGTGGGTTGCTGAATGTTATGTATTGCCTTAATTAAACTAATTGCTGGTGGGATAGAGTTAACTAATTATTAGTGGGTATATGTGACTATTTATTTGTACATAGGAAGGCCTTTAGGAAGTAAGATAGCATCGAGGAACATATGTGTGTCCAGAGTGTACTGTACTAGCCAGACATCTTTTGCCCCAGGCCATGAAAGCCGACAGTTTCTGGAGCCAAGAGCGCCCTCCTTTCCCCCCCCACACCTGCTTGTTTGTGCGTCTCTGGTAGACGTATGATTAATCTTAATATAATTCGTGATTTAGTGTTCTTACTCTTCATTTATATATTTTAATGAAGTATTCTATATTATTATTAGTTGAGTTAATTTGTTTGATTGTAGTGAGAGTAGTTGTATTTCAGTCCTGTACGATAACTTTACTGACCAAGGACTCGATAGAAAGTAGGATTTGAGGAAAGGCAGTTCACCTCTAGCATCTGCTTCGCCAAGACCTCACCATGGGTCACCCTGAGTTTGTGTCCTGCCTTGTATAACTATCTCTCTATAGATAAGTATTATTATGTTGTATTATATTAGTCTTGGGACGGCTACCGCCAAAATGGGGATTGGGCCTGAGCATATAGATAGATAGATATAGATAGATAGATAGATTATAGGGTCAATATACAGGAGGCGCTACAATATTGGTAAAAAATTAAGCTCAATAGCATGTGATTAAGCGATTTTTCTCCAAATTGTTGATGTAAGTGTCATTCCCGGGAAACTAACATAATACATATTATATGGATATTTACGTTTTAAGAGTTTGTTTACACTTCTTCTTTTTTGTCTTCATCTGGGAGACTTCTTTTTCGTGACTGTCAGTCAACAACTGAGACATCTGGTGGCGAATGCAATGAACTATACTGGTGGCGTCGTAGCCTAAGTAATCACCCTACCTAATTCATGCCAAGAGTACTCGAGTTCACTGACACGTGATGTCTATCGACCAATCAGGTGATGCCATGATTTGGAAAACAGGTGGCCCAGGATATAAGCTGTCAGTTTGACTCTGGCCAGCTTGTGTAGAGGGTGTGAGCCGATCAAAGCTTTTTCCACCGTCTTTAAAAACACTGAGGCTGCTTAAGACCTTTTCGCCTTCCAATAAGTGTAAACTGTCCAAAGTGCAATAACCAGTGTTCCAAATACAGCTGACGAGGACAGCTGGTTTTGAAATGCACATACACTTGTTTTACATGGAAAAATTCGAAACAAAAATCCACCAGCTGTTGACCAAGATGAGTGGTGATCGAGCCTCCAGTGGCCAGCCAGGCAGCCCAGTACCTCCTCTGTTCATTAAGGTTAGTTGGTTGGTTGGGACAACATAAAGGAGCCGGACCACAGCTAGCTAGGGAATCTTAATGGGTCATCGCAAAGTAACATAAAGTAAAAGATTTTTTCGCATAGGATTAAACTGGCATGCAAGGGCTAGTTGGTTACCATACTGATGTTTTGGACCGACAGTTAGCCCATCGATCTTTTTAGGCCTAATAGGTCCGGTAGAGCATAGGCTATACATCATTGCTATATATGTCATTAAGAGCTGAAATGTATTATAAGGGAGAACAAAAATAACATAAAATACATAGGCCTACTGTAAAACAACAAGTTTTTCAGCCAGTACCCAAGCAGCGGGGGTGTGGGGGCGGCAGCCCCCACCAATAATACTAGGTTAGGTTAGGTAAGGTTGTTAGGTTAGGCTAATGTTAACCCCATTCTTACTAGGTTAGGTTAGGTAAGGTTGTTAGGTTAGGCTAATGTTAACCCCATTCTTACTAGGTTAGGTAAGGTTGTTAGGTTAGGCTAATGTTAACCCCATTCTTACTAGGTTAGGTTAGGTAAGGTTGTTAGGTTAGGCTAATGTTAACCCCATTCTTACTAGGTTAGGTTAGGTAAGGTTGTTAGGTTAGGCTAATGTTAACCCCATTCTTACTAGGTTAGGTTAGGTAAGGTTGTTAGGTTAGGCTAATGTTAACCCCATTCTTACTAGGTTAGGTAAGGTTGTTAGGTTAGGCTAATGTTAACCCCATTCTTACTAGGTTAGGTTAGGTAAGGTTGTTAGGTTAGGCTAATGTTAACCCCATTCTTACTTAGTTAGGTTAGGTTAGGGTAATGTTAACCTTATGAAAACTCAAACAAAGATTTTATTAGGGTTACTGTGTAATTTTAACATGAACATTAGTAAAATCCGAGCCTTGGCTCGTGTTTTCGAAATGTCGGGTTATATGGGTATGGAAATTTACAAAACCCGAGCCAACATGTTAATAAGGTTACTGTGTTATTTTCATTTTTAAATTAGTTAAATCCGAGCCAAGTTTCGTGAAAACTTGGCTCGGGTTTTCAAAAAGTCAGGTTTTATGGGTCTGGAAATTGACAAAACCCGAGCCAATATTTTACCAAGGTTACTGTGTTTTTTAATTTTTACATTTGTTAAATCCGAGCCAAGTTTCGTCAAAACTTGGCTCGGGTTTTCAAAAAATCAGGTTTTATGGGTCTGGAAATTGAACAAACCCGAGCCAAATTTGGGTTACAAATGTGTATTATCGTGTTCTATAGTGTTCTATACGCTTTTTACCCCTCAATTTCCCTGATCTTCATAGCCCTCCCCACTATCGGGGGGCGTGTCTTTAGATTGATGGATAATGGGTAAATGCTTAATTCCCATTCAATTTCATCACTAGATTAGACTAAAACACCAAAAACAAAATCAAAATTCCAAAAAAAATACCTGAAAAACACGTTGTTGCGTCTCCTGTATATTAACCGATTATAGTATTATGTTGTATTGTGTGAATGTAAGGATAGATGTATAAAGTGTAATTTATATGTAAATAATATCCATACTTTTTAAATTATCTGTTCATCCATACCTACCTTATTTATTTGCATGTAGCCTACTATCTTTCAAATAACTTAAAGATTTAAATACTTTAAATTTAATATTCTGTGGTTCTAAAACAAAGTAAACGGTAATGAGTTATTTTGTACAGTAAACTAAAGTGGATACTTGAATACCTTACATATAAATCTTAAAGGATTTATGAAAGCATAAGTAATTCTACTGACATTTAAAGAAAACTTAATAATATCAAAAATATGATTCTGATTGACTTGTTGTATAGTAATAGGGTTTCGCTGGAGGATAATATTAACCTTGCAGTCTAGTTTTGGGTGGTTAACTTCCATTTTTATAGTACTACGGTGATAACAGTTGTGTTGCCTTTTCATTGGAGTTAATAATTTATTCATGGTGTTGTGGGTTTGAACCCTAGTCCGTAAGGTACCTGGAACTCTCGTCGACCGGAATTCTCGCTCGGTGACTGGGCAAGACCAGGCTATGTCATTTGCTTGCATTCCTTTTTCTTAAAGCTTCACCAAAACTTCTATATATAATACCATTATTATATATTATTGATATATATGTATTATACCTTTATACATTAGTGGAAACTAAGAAGAAATCAAATACAAAACAAAACAACCCAGACGAATATAACTATAAACAATAAAAGGGAGGTGCTTTTGTAAAGGCATTCGTTCAAATTGGCATTCACTCGCAATCCTTCTATCGAATCAGTTACCACTACACAACGAACCACTTACCTACACAACCACTTTTCTTAAGCTTCACCATAACTTCTAATTATAGTTTATATATAAATATATATTTTTAAACTTTATTGTTTCTTTTCAACTATTTTTTTTGTAAGTGGACCTGTCGACGAGTGTTCCATGTCGTCGACGAGTGTTCCATCGTCGACGAGAGTTCTAGGTTCGCGCTTCGACGAGAATTCCGGTCGACGAGAGTTCCATAATTCGTCCGTAACATGAACTAACTGCTCTAGGTAATTTAGGATAGAAAATATGCAGGCTTGTTCACCAGGTTGGTCAGTGAAAAGAGAGGAGAGACATTGGTGGTGGTGAAAATTGAAATCTCCTAAGATGGAAATATCAGAGAAAGGAGAAATGGATAGAATGTGTTCCACTTTATAGGTAAGATATTTCAAGAATTTTGGATAGTCAGTAGAATTAGGGGAGACATAAAAAGCATATATATATATTTAGTGAGAGAGTGAAAAATAGGTTAAGCCAGGTAGTTGACAATTCAGAGGAGTCAAAGTTGGGAACAACGAGATCGAGTAAGATTGTTGCGTACATACACGCAACATCCACCTTTGGCTTTGAATTGAGGATAGAGATAGTAGGAAGAACAGAAAGGTTTGCTGTTTGTTGCCTTAGACAACTGAGTTTCGGTGAGGAAAAGTAAGCCAGGCTTGGTAGAAGAGAGATGGTGTTCTACCGAGAGAAAGTTAGAGAAAAGGCTGAGAATGTTGCAGAAATTGATAGATAGAGCAGAAGGTAGAGGTCTAGGGCACTTTGAGGAGTCCAGCCCAGGGGACAAACCGATATATGGTAACCCCCCCCCCCCCCCCCTCCCAATGGGGACTCCGAAGCTGGGTGTATTTTCGTCATCATTAAATTCATCGTTTCTGCAAAGGTAGTGTAGTATGTAATGTGTTTATAGTATAATGACTTGATAGGAGGAGGTGTTTTTGAGGGCAGGCTGGGGTTGTACTCAATGTTGATGAGGCACAGAAAGGATCAGCTAGGGGGGCCAGGTGGTGAAATAGGAGTTCCAGCTGTCCTTATAGACCACCTACCACTCCCCCGGAGTAATGACTTCGGCTGGTGCCTACAGCCTCCTCCTAACAATGTTTGTTAACAAACTCGGTCACCAGGAGAAGCCAGGAACATAACTCAAAAGGAGGTCCAGTGCAGTGACGAGAGCCTGGTAACGAAGTAATGAAGAAGAAGGTGGCAGCAGCCAGGCAAGCTTCCCCAGATCCAATACTAACAATCAAGTTTCCCGTGGCCAGGGACTACATAGCAGCTGCTTAGGCTTGCTCCACTGCATGAGAAGAGAAGCAGCGATACGACGGAGTATACAGAATTCGAGTTGAGCAGGACAAGGTTTTCCTGAATAGCTGTCTGGGCGGGGACTGAGAAGGAATCTAGTATCGGGCGAGACTACACGACTACTGAAAACGAGAATAATTCTCATTTTGGACCTTTGGGTCTGCAGAGAATCAAATAAAAGAGTAAAAGGCAATAACTAGAATAGGGAAAGGCTGTCTTAGCCAATGTATAAGAAAGGGAAATAGAATAAACTTAAATAAAAACATAACGAAGTCATACCATAGCCTAGTTTAAAAAAGGAAGCATTGTTGTACTGGTGATAATATATTTTTAGCAATCCGTAATAAGGATTTTGGCAACAGGTCTCGATACAGGTAATCATAGCTAGCCATGTACTGTACATGTTGTATTAATGAAAGAATACAAGGTTACAGACTAAAAGGTTTTTGGTAACAGGTATCAATACAGGTAATCATATCTAGCCTTGTACATACTGTATTTATGAAAGAATAGTAGGTTATAGACTGTAAGGTTATTGGTAATAGGTATTCATAAAGGTAGTAGAGTAAGCAGGTCTAAAGTGAATATGGGAAAGTGTTACTACATCAGATATTGTGATGATTAAGCTTTTTAGGATTTTGTAATTCATTTTATGTAGTAATCTGATGTGGAAATTAATTATTGCTGTTATCGGACTGATGATCAGTTAGTCTGGTTGTATTTTTGTCTTTGAAACTGTATCCTGAATACTCAATTGACAGGGAGCCTCTAGTGGGAGTAACATCCAAAGTGGGGTACTGCGCTACCCATAGGAATTTTGCATACTTTGCACAGATTTTTCATGTTTGCAGTGGAGTTCTCTAAACCGAGTAAGACCCGATACATAGATTAAGGAAAGTGTTAATTTGTACAGGCATAAATTGTCCATAAAAGGTTGCTTTGTTTACGATTGGCTGTTGTTTATCCACTATAAATGTAGAAATATTACTACAATAATAATAATAGTAATAATAATAACAATAATAATAATACAAATTATAAAAATGAAGTAGGTGTGCAGTTTTCGCATTATAAAAATAAAATAAAATGCATACGCAACTCTGCGACCTAGAATTCCGCAAGTAGTATTGAATCTCTTAGGTAAAATCGGTATATATATATATATATATATATATATATATATATATATATATATATATATACATTATATACAGTATAAAATCATACTAAATGTTTTTATACTCACAGCCAGACTTGAACCACCGACAGTCAGAACAAATACCCATACTTTAATCCACAATACCACAGCGTGATAGAGGATACTTGTTTGCAGTGGATTAAAGCATAGACACTCGTCCTGACTGTTGGTGGTTCATGTCCGCCTGGGAGAATACATATATAATTACATTTATGATCGCATTGAATCTTAACCATTGGAATATTTATCTATAATAAGGTCAGCGTAACCTTATTTTTTAGCATTTTGAATATGGTGTAATTCAAATTTAGAATATATATAAGAAAGAAATAGTGACCATAATCTGTGACCTTCACCATTCACCTTGACCTTTGCATAACAAAAACACAAAATTTGGACAACCGTTGCATTGACCAACCGAATTTGCCAGCACAATTTGGTGACGATACGTAACCCGTTCAGTACAGTTCTGTTAGTTTCATTTCATACTGGATATTAAGACAATTTTATTTAGCTTATGAAGGGCCTCAATAAAATTAGCAGGCTTTCAACTATCTTAATTAACCATTTTTACTACCACAGATCCTTGATACGCTCCACAAAATCGTTTAATTATAGATAGACTACAATAAAAAAGACGTTACCGGTACAGAGACGTTACGTAAGACTATTAGGAGTAGTCAAATGTATTCATAGGGTTAACTATTGACTCTATATAAGGCTGACTGAAGGTGTCGATGGCCTTAAGAGATGTAGATATATGTTTTAGTTATAGGTTGATTGAAGATAAGTTGATCTCAACTCTCTCTGCTCGTTGATGATAGATTAATCGATTGATATATATAAGTAGTTATAATGCTGCCACCACCGATTACCATATATATATATATTATATTGATAGATATAGGTAAAGGGAATATAATTAAAGATCTCTGGTCCAAAACCACTTTGATGTATTTAAGTAACATTCTGAAAGATATACAGAAGTTCTATCAAGTAATATAAGAGTAAACCCTAACTCAAGAGGGAATCTCTGGGTATATGTTATCACCCTGGATATTCGATTCTATATGCCTGTTCTCCCTATCTCTCACCTTCTCACCATCTCTAAGCCACACCTATAATTCACCTCCCGGTTACAAGATGGCTACCCGTGGTTACAAGATGGCATTGGAGAAGGTACAGGGAGTGTCATCTCAGTTGAATGTGTGTGATTTTCACTTAAAGCACAACTGTCTCAACGAATTTTGTGAAGTTTACATGAATAGTAAATAAATTAGCTTATTGACCTTATATTTGATGTTGACCTGTGACCTTGACCTATCAAATGGAAGTATGTTCATACCTGTATGACCTTGGTCTAGGCATTCCGAATTTGCATGATATGCCTAATGGGAATCTTACATTAATAGGAGATACTATTAAAAATCATATTTTAAACTTTAACCTTGACCTTTGACCTTGACCTTCGACCTTAGAATTTCTTATCCAGGATTTAGTTAGCTTAACAGCAATGTTCATATTAACTAGCATTATGAATATGGTGTAATTCGTAGAAAAACATATTGATTACAAATAGTGATCATATACTGTGACCTTGACCTTTGATCTTTGACTTAAAATAAAATACATATTTTTGGATGGTCGTCACATTGACCAACTGAATTACCTGTATAATTTGGTGACAATACATTAAGCAGTCTAGGAGGAGTTTAGGGTAAATGACAAATACTCGTTTTGTCCCTGACCTCTGACGTTAACTATTACAATATTTATGTGAAATTTGATATGATATTTAAGTAATAAGCCATAACACAGCCAGTTTTCCAACATTTTAGTAATTTTTTTTTAATAATAAAAGTTGACCTTTGACCTTGACCTGTGACCTTGACCTTTATGAAAGAGTACATTTTTGTTTGCATTGACATTGCCCATGAAAATCAAATAAATATGCCTAATTTCATTAAAACCCATCAGTTAGTTTCATATATATTAATAGAATAGTTGACCTTGACCTTTGACCATTATCTTGACCTGTATATGTCTCAACATATATTATTTTCCTTTTCACTTAAAGTGCAACTATCTCACCAAATTTTGTGAAGTTTGCATGAAAAGTAAAGAAAATAGCATATTCACCTTTTATTTGACCTTGCCCTGTGACCTTGACCTTTCATATGGAATTGAATAGTTTATTCTATGACCTTGGCCTAGGTATTCCGAATATACATGGTAAACCTAGTGAGAATCTAACAGTTAGTGTAAGAAATACTAGTAAAAAACCCATTTTGACATTTGACCTTGAACTTTGACCTTACCCTTTAAAATAATTATCTAAGAATTGGGCAATACGATATTAAGGTTACCAGTAACATGTATTGTGAAAATGAAGACATGTGAGTAAAAAGTAAAATAAATAGTCAAACCTGTGATCTGGACCTTTATGTAGGAGTATTTTTCTTTTTCAATAACATTGCCCTGGAAAATCAAATAAGCATGCCTAATTTCATTAAAATCCATCAGTTAGTTTCATATATAAAAATAGAATAGTTGGCCTTGACCTTTGACCTTCATCTTGACCTTTATGATATGTGTGTCCAAATGTATTATTTTCTTTTTCATTTAAAGCGCAACTATCTCACCAAATGTTGTGAAGTTTGCATGAAAAGTAAAGAAAATAGCATATTGATCTTTTATTTGACCTTGCCCTGTGACCTTGACCTTTCATATTGAATTGTATAGTTTCTTGTATGACCTTGGCCTAGGTATTCCAAATATACATGGTAAGCCTAGTGAGAATCTAACAGTTAGTATAAGAAATACTAGTGAAAAACTTATTTTGACCTTTGACCTTGGACCTTACCCTTTAGAATATTTACCTAAAATTTGGTCAATACGATATTAATGTTACCAGAAACTTGTATAGTGAAAACGAAGACATTTGAGTACAAACTAAAAAATATGAAATATTGACCTTATTTTTAACCATGTCCTTTGACTTTAACCTTTAAGTTAAATGGAAAATGCCTTTTCGACTGACCATCGCATTGACCAAATTAATATACCTGTGAAATTTGGTGAAAATCCATCGAACGGTCTAGGAGAAGTTTCCGGACAGACAGACGGACGACGACGACGACAGACAGCCTGGCTGGTGGTGCACAGTATACGGGCGGGATCTGTTTGTGCGATACCACTCTGCTTCGCAGAGTTGATAATGATGCTAATAATAATATTAATTATAATTATTATAATAATAATAATTATTGAAATAACGGAAAAAGAGCTTGCCCAATATCCACTGCCACCAAACAACGACCGAATGGCGAAAGGAACCGGGAGCGAAAGGACGAGTCAGGGATATACTGAAGACACCCATCTATTCGGGCATCAGAAGAGAAAACTTACCAGCACCTAGCGTCACAGAAAACAACTCAAGATCCTCTCGCAGGGCAGACAATTATATACCCCCGCAAGCTTGACACACGTGTGACCACTTCCTCGCCGATTACACATCTCCTGCAACATCTCAAACCTACAAACTTGCAACCACTGTCCGCTCCATCTACCTCCAGCCTACAAACCACACAAGCAGCCCGAGAACAAACCTGAAGGCCAAACATAAAGGACAAAGCCCCGAGCACGGGTACGCACCAGCCCCGCGCACTTCAACAACAATTGCACGTCTTGCAAAGCATGCACACTTCCCTTCACCAAGCCCATGCAAACCACGCAAGGCCAAGACAGCAGGAAAACGATAAAAGCAACTCACCCAACATTCACTGCCAGCCAGCATTTTTTCCTTCTCTGCCCACCACACCTCCAAGCCAAAAAGAAACAAACACCCATCCATCAAGAAGTGGAAGAGTCACTACCATCGAAATAACACAGTCTCGAACACCAGGGCAACACCAGGGAAGAACTTATTCATAAAAAATGAACATTCCTGAAGTACAGAATAATAGTAAAAGTAGAAAGAAAAGACGACACAAGAAAAGGCACCATACACAACAGAAGTCTAAGCGCCTGTCTGCCTCTCAACTACACCACCACCATGATGAAGAAACCAAGAAGGACTACCCCACCCCACCTCCAGGCCACAAGGAAATAACCACCATAGACACCCTATGTCCAGATGCCTTCCTGCCACACAGCCACACCACTGCCATGACCGTGAGAAAAGGTATTACCACTACAGGAAATTTTAAGATCATTACTCAGTAGGAAAACTGTTTTTATTATTCACTGGACGTAAGACAGTTGGAATATTGGGCCACCCCTGTTCCTATTTGGGAATAGATGATTAGGTACACTGGTACTTAATTGTCTACCCCAATTAGTATGTTTGTTGTTGTGGGTATAAACAAGGAAGCCTTATTAGACTCTTCACTGGTCGATAACAATATCCTTCCCTACCCCAACCGCGGCGCTATTGTGGATAAAGAAGTGCTATACTGGTAAGCGCTTTATCCGGGATTGACCAACTTAGGGCTCTGCGAGAAGCCGTTTAACCAACAACGGCACTTAGCACGGGAGTCCTTCCAAGATAGAAATATCTTGGAGAAGGCCACAATATACCCATCACTCTCAGTTCTGAAAGACTCTTATATCAGTCAGAGTAGTTAATATCTGTTGCGTTACTACCTACTATCTTACGTTCACTCGATAACGTGTGTTGATGCACTGGCATATTTACACACGGTATTTAAGACCCCACATCAAAACTCTGGAAGTTCTGCATCAAAACTCTTATAAAGACCAGAGTAGTCAGTGAGCTCTCTCCTGCGTTAACTCGATGTTACTTTACCTATGTACTAACATATGGTAGGTATCATTCGAGGTCCAACATCAAGAGTTCGTGTACAGTTCTGGAAGACTCTTATAACGATCATCTGAAAATATGGAATAACGTGTTTGCTGATGCACTGGCATATTTGCACACGATATTAAGACCAACCTTAAGATTAACTCTACGCATATTAAACCAAACAGTTCGCGTACCTTATACGGATATATAAACGTAATAAGCACAAGTTTAAGTCCTCAATGAAGGAAGTGCTATCTATATCTTCACAATAAATACCGGACAAGCGTATTAATTCGATTAGAAGACAGTCCATAATAATCACATAGTTATACAGTAGAAGTAACAGTCTTACGAGTAAGAAGTAGTGGAGCCTCGTTCGTGCGTCTTATATTCTGTTCTTTACCATTATTCTAGTATTACGTATGCGATATTCTTGTGCCAATAAATATAATATGAATGTACGTCTTGTTATAATTATCCTCTATTACTTTCTGTGTCTGTGTTAAAACCATTTTGGCTCCTCCAGTCAGGAAGAATCCACTTATTTAAACCACTCAATCTCAGTAAAAACCTGGCATAACAATAATAATATAAATAATAATATTAACCCTTAAAAAGCGGCTCACCACATAAGTCGAGTTGAAAGAACTGGCAAAAAACGGGTGAAAAAAGGGTGGAAATCGAGTGAAAATGGGAGGGATAGTAATGATCCATACGTCCGACATCTGTGGCCTCCCGGCCCACACTAACTCCAGTTCCCCCACCGCGCGGAAGGATGACAGTGTAACCAATAGTTCGCTAAAAGTGAGCAAGGTAGCAAAATCAGCTAAACTTCCATCTTCGAGGTAACACTGTCAGTGCTCCACGAGTGCTACGTAGCTGTATGTGGCGTCATTGTGTAGTGATTTCCACCTAGTTTTTGGCGCAATACAGTTCCTTTCATACTGATGGTTGATATAGCAGTCAGAATGGCCTGAAAAGGCCCAAAACGGCCACAGAGGACCTGCTAGACTAGGGTTAATAATAATGATAATAATAATATTAATAATACAAATAATAATAATATTAATAATACAAATAATAATAACAATTATTATTAATAATATTATTATTATTATAATAATAATTATTATTATTAAGGTAGAAAAGCTCTCCACCAATCACCGCGCTCCCTTCTACTTGCTTGCCTTGCCAGCTGATTTTGACAGTTCTAAACATCAACACGCCACACCTTCCCAGCCAGCCAATCAGCGGCCTCCATTTTCGGAGCGCAAAGCTGAGTTCTCCACCTCACCTCTAAAATCGCTCTCGTTCTCTTCCCGAACAGTTTCCTCTGGTTGCAATAGGTTCAATACCTCAGTGCCAGCCCTATACTCCCGTAAGCTACTGGAAAACATTTTCAACCAGCTTCCAGGAACTTATTATGAAGAGAAAAGAGCGGAGGTGGAGAAGGCAAGGAATCAAAGCGAGCGGGCTGACGCGCGAGCCGCTCAACTAATCACAGCGCGGGAGAGAAGGGGGCGGGACTATAAAGCAAGGGGTGGAGAGGTTACCGGGGTCATTCACCCCTCGGAACCCACTGGGCTAGTTTCCTGCAACCTGCTTACTCTCTCTCCCTCGGGCATTCAAGGGAACTCGGAAACCACCATTCCAGCTATCCTGCCCCCACCTAAAGTTCCAGCACAGACCATCCCTGAATTATCCTCACTGTCGCCCACTAGGATGATACACCATAAGTATCCTGCCGCCTGTCGTCACATCGCTGGTTTACACACTATTAGCCAAGTGACTCAAGAGGGACGACAAATAGTGGACGGGAGTGAGGACTTTCAGAAGAGCTATTGGCCAGCTCTGAGGTGGTAAAAACAGTTCCAGCACACACATTTGACCACAGACAAAAGATATATTTTTAAAGGACCCATATTGGGCCCGAACAAGACTTAAACAGAAAGAGAGAAAATGCTTGACTAACCTAGTGGTTCCCATAATAATTGATGTGTCCTTATAGGACAAACTAAAGAAAAAAGATTCTAGACTTACATGTACATAAAAGGATGATGTGTTAAGAATAGTTATTTTTGTTAGCAATGGCGTAATGCCGAGAGTTGTAACTAGATAGGATCTGATAGGAAAGATTTAAGAATATAAAGTAAAAAGGGGGAAATCATTTCTTAAAGACAGAGGGGCAACCAATTGTCTCAGGGGAAACCAGTTTTGGGTAGGTTGCCCGATAGGTCAGTTATAGATAGGAAAGGACACTCGTCCACATAAATAACGAACTAGTTTGTTAAAAAGGAAACTATATCCATTATCATTTGCGAGGACAATTGGGATAGTTTTGAGGGAGCGTTAAGGATGTCTCGTCCACTATAGTAATGTATTCATAAGAAGTTATATAAAGGATTATAACCGTGATGCTTTTCCATGTAAAGGTCTTGAGGTATAGTTTACCCATTTAAGAAATATTATTGATTAAGTGTGTATTGTGAATATAGCTTATTTTTAATAGGATTGCTGAGCGTATAAGCGGAAGGTGTTATCAATTAGATTGATCAAGGTAAAGAGTGTAAACAACCTATTCATGTAAGTAACTGTGTAATAGAATCCAAGATTGTATTTGAGAAGAAAATCTAAATAACTTGTAATTCCGGCCGGTTCATTTGTAGGAATCTATTGTCTATTCAGAGAGTGTTAGGGTACCCTTGAGGTAACGACGTATTTGTTATATAAGTTAATGTAAGATATAGGAAAGAGTAGTAAAGAGATTATTTGTATTAATGCCTTGGTCTCGGAAGTAGACGTGTTTAATTCTTAACACCTTACGAGCGGCCTATGCGGTTTATTATATGTACCGCACAGCGGGGTGTTTTTAGCCAAAATAGGGCTGTTTACGTGATCATTTTCATGCCTAAATAAGACCCAGAACGTAAAACAAGTACCTATCCCTGAAAGGGCATAAACAGAGCTTTCGAATGACACCATAACGATCCTTGTATGATGGATAGTTTTCTTGCAATAACCGTGCAACGCGAGTGCAAAAAGCAGGTAATTCGGTACTTTCGGTACATAATTGAGTATGTAGCGAGTGAGAGAGGGAGGAGGGAGCTGAGATTTGTGTCAGTAGGTTCGCCGCGGTGGTCTGGAGCAGTCATACGCTCGCTAGTCTCCTGCCACCACTTGTCTCTCTCTCTCAGCCACATTACGTGCTGAAATTGCCACTCGACCTATGTCGAGCGCCGCCACATAGTCCAGCTTTTTTTAACTCGACTTATGTTGCTCGCCGCTAATTAAGGGTTAAAGATAGATAAAGAATATAATTTGTATTAAGTAGGTAAATAACGATTGATTTATTAGGCCCTGGTCTCCACCGTAGACACAGCAGGGCTCGGAATAAACTATAGTAAATGAGAAACTAATAACGTGCCTTTGGATCGAAGTCGACTTGAGTCAATACCTGAATAACGGGAATTCAGCTAAGGAGTAACCGGAGCTCTAGGGTTCCAAAGTACAACCTACCGTGAATCAACGTAATATTCAAACCATGTCTTGAACTAATCTCGGCCCGAACAGAGAAACCGTTATTAGAGTAGTTAGGAAGTTTTGTTAAATAAAGTATACGAACTTCTAGATGACTGTCGATTTATCACCCACATTAGTAGTATAGTCGAGAAAAGAAAATAAATACTACATTTTGGTGGCAAGCGGTGGTATTCGACAAATCATTTAGATTAAGTATAATTATCTAACAGAACAGACATCATGATGGGCGTATTACCATTCAGATTATGGGAAGAAGGGAAGGAAGAAATCGAGCTCTGGATTGACCAGTTAGAACGTCAGTTCACGTTACTTGACATAGGAGGAAATGGAAAGAAGATCGCCTATGGAAAGGCACACTTAGGCAAGGCCCTGAACTATGTAAGAGTACGTCTAGAGGGACTTGAGTCATGGACCGAAGTTAGGAGTGCCCTAATTGAAGAATTTGGCCGAGAAACCTCCACCAGGAAGGCCAGAGACAAACTGAAGAGTCTGAAACTCGACGGCCAAAATGTAAGAGCCCTGAGGAGGGAAATCGCGAAAAATGTCAAACTAGCGTATCCCCATATGGATCAAGAGAGCCAGGAAACGGAGATCAGGGAGATTTTGATCCAAGCATGCCCGGTGGATGTTAGAAAGCACTGTATTATTCATGAAGTGAATACTACTAAGGAACTCATGGAGGTCATTAAAAAGATCATGGAGGCTCGAGAAGTAAGAGAGGAAAAGACGAAAGGGGAGGAGGGGAACCCAAACAAAGGGTATCCGAGAACCCTGATATCCGATGCTTCACCTGTAGACAGACCGGACACCTAGCTAGGAACTGTTCCAACCGTCCACAAGCCCCAACCCCTAGATTTAACCCCAGACCCGCACTTCCAAACGATCGACCTCTACCAAGGGGAACCGATCCAAACCAGGGAGGAATGCTTCCGGTAGAATACAGGGAGACAGAAAGCCAGCCAAAAGTCACGATGCCGGAAGAGAGAGAAAATTTTCTGTTAAACCTCACATAGAAGGGCGGTATAGTGAGCTCAACATCTTAGAGAGACAAACGCCTTGTGAAACTATAGTAATCAATGGGAAAGCCGCCAACATGCTAATTGATACGGGGGCAAACAGAAGTTGTCTTTTATAGAATTTTGTAAAAAAAAATCAGAAAGAAATGGGTCCCTTAAATCAAACCAGTATTTAGTTGTCAGGAGCCAGGGGTCAACCACTGACGATCCTAGGGAAAACTAATACGGTAGTAGTACAATGGAAAGGAGTTAAATTCACCACCGATTTATGTGTTTTATCGGGAAAATCGAATAGTGGAGTCGATGGGTATCTGGGGATAGATCTCATGAGTCAGTTGGGGGTAACTCTCCAGTGTGGGCCGAAAGACACAACGACCACCCTACGCCCCCAAATAGTAGCTACCACAGGAAAACTGTCTATCCCCCCTAGATCTTGGAAAATTATAGAGATTCCTCCAACCCCGGGCATGACTGCCGGGATTTTTGAAACTGATGTGTAGAATAAAGTGAGAATATCTCCCACCTTTATTACTACTGACCAGAGGAAACTAGTTCTAGCCAACTTTGGCGATGACACAATTAATTATCAAAAAGGAAAACTGTTAGGACAAGTCACACCCGCTCAAGCCACCACTGTTGGAACTGACGGACCTGTGAACTTACCTGAAATTCCGAAACAATTAACGTCCAATCAAGCAAATACCTTACATGAATTGCTCTGGACATACACTGACTCATACTAAAAGTTGCTCAGGGGTGGGGCCTTCCTTCCCCTACTCCACCCTGGGCAGGTGGAAGGGGGGAGTCATGTCCAAGTCTACCCCCACCTTCGACCCCCAAAGTATCACCAACTCCCCCACCTTCCTTCTCTAGCTGGCAGTTAGTGATTAGCGACGATTGTTCTCATTCATTGCAAATTATTGTTAAACCATCATTGCACATGCTTACAATGGCCAACATTTAAAATTATTTCTGAATTTATTTACACAATGTACTGTATAATTGTATTCTCAAATTGAGTTTATATACAGTACACAACGTGGGTTACAAGACTTTCTCTCTCTCTGCCTCTTAACACGCAGACTACGAGGCCAGTTCATTTAAGTTTAAAAAATGTAATGGGTTTGACAATGTGGATCATAGCAAACTGTTTAGTCTCAATATGAATACAATACGCAACCATGGCTAGCAGTTATAATTGAAAAGGTTCAGCCTTAGTATTTGTGGAAACTGTTTCCCATTTAAGATCTGTTCTACCTGGAACAAACTTTCCTCAGAAGTTTTAAACATGTCCTCAGTTCAGCAGTTCAAGAAGACAGTAGTCAGTAGATAGTATTCTGTAAGGAGTGTAGTGCACTGAACAATGTCTCTCCTTCCACTTCGAATATTTCCCCGAAATAGACAACTAGAGTTTTTGAGATACTAACTATTCCTTGTAACTCCTTGTAACTCTCATAGCACACACTTTCTACAGCCAAGGTATAACGGGTCTGAATGGGTTATATTTCCCTTTATTAGTGTGTGTGATGAATGTTGCCATCATTCGATACACATAGAGAAGAGTTGATGGGGTTTGTAGAGGTGAGAGGCTGGGATCACAGATAGAGACAAAGAAGGGGAAGTGAGAAGACGAGCCCTGCTACTCAAGGGCTCGATATTCAAACCTTACTAAAAAATTAACACCGACTTTGATCGTAAGTTGTATCGAGTTCTACGTTTAATTGATTAAATCAAGTATATAGGCCACATATAATTAAACACAAACCGTTTATAGTATGTATGGTAATAATTAAAATTATGAACGAAACAATCAATAACAGTCGTAACACTATTCCATCCCATTTTTGCCTTTAGTCATTTCCTTTTATGATATAAAAGCCCGACTGTGTAAGCAATTTGAGAAACTAGGAGTAGATCGTAAAGGGCACGTTAATGTGTATTGCAATAATATCCTGAATACGGTACAAGATTTGATTTAATTACGGTATTTTTATATTCATATCACATTAAATCTTGATCGTAGAAAGCAGTGCAATGAGAGAGAGACAAACACACGCAGAGAGAGAGAGAGAGAAGCACAAAACCACTACAGCCAAGATTCGTGTAACCCACGTTGTGTATAGAAACTCATTTTGAGAATATAATTAGGCCTATGCAGTATATTGTATTAATACATTCCTAATAAATATTAAATGTTGGCCATTGTAAGCATGTGCAATGATGGTTTAACAATTATTTGCAATACATGAGAACAATCGTCGCTAATCACTAACTGCCAGCTAGAGAAGGAAAGTGGAGGAGGTGGGGATAGTTTGGGGGTGAACGGTGGGGGTAGACTTGGACCCGACTCCCCCCTTCCACCTGCCCAGGGTGGGATAGGGGAAGGAAGGACCCACCCCTGAGCAACTTTTAGTATGCGTGAGTGTACCTAGATGTGTTTGCTCAAAACGAAGGGGACCACGGATCGGCCCGGACCCGACACACCCATGAGAAACACACTCAAGGGCCTCCTATTAGGCAAAATCCCATTATGAGACAAAAAGAAAAGGAACAAGTCGAGGAAATGATTAAGCAGGGGATAGTAGTAGAGTCCTACAGTCCGTGGTCATCTCCAGTAGTCCTGGTAAAAAAAAAAAAAAAGGGTCTACTCGGTTTTATGTAGATAAACGAAAGTTAAACGATGTTACCATCAAAGACGCGCAACCCCTACCTCGTATTGATGACTCGCTTGAATCACTCAATGGGTCAACCTGGTTCTTTGCCCTAGACCTACAGAGTGGATACTGGCAAGTACCAGTTAGGTCAGAGGACGAAGAGAAAACTGCATTTGCCACGAGTGAAGGCAAACTCTACCAGTTTACCGTCTTGCCTTTCGGAGTTTGCAATGGACCAGCCAGTTTCACTAGAGTCATGGACGAAGTATTGAGGGGATTAACCTGGAAACTTGTTTATCTTACTTGGATGATATAATCTTTTCCGCTAGTTGGGAGGAACATATTCACCGACTACAAGAAGTGTTAAAAAGAATCAGAGGGGCCGGACTTAAACTGAAGGCGTCAAAATGCCAATTAGGGCCCCATGAGGTGGCATATCTAGGGCACGTGGTTTCCAGTAAAGGTATTCAACCGGACCCACATAAAGTGAGATCTATTGCAGAAATCTCACTCCCGTCCTCTGTCAAAGAGATCTGAGCGTTTCTGGGAATGGCATCCTAATATCGAAGGTTTATACCCAACTTTCCATAAATTGCTCGCCCCATGACTAAGAGACTGGAAAAAGGGAGGAGGTTTGACTGGGACCATAGTTGTCAGATAGCTTTTGATCATCTGAAACAAAAATTAACTTCTAACCCCATAGTTTCTCATCCGGATTTTACCAAGCCGTTTCAGCTATACACCGATGCTTCTGATGAAGGGCTCGGAGCCGTATTGACCCAGAAAGTGGACGGAAAGGAAAGCATAGTAGCATGTGCTAGCCGGACGCTGAATAAGGGCGAAAAGAAATACAGCGTTACACAAAATTAATGTCTAGCTCTAGTGTGGGCTGTACAATGTTTCCGTCCCTATCTAACCGGGGTCCATTTCGAAGTTATCATGGACCATCATAGCTTGCAATAGCTCAGGAAAATGAAAATGGAAGACGGATTATTTGTCAGGTGGAAGGGGATTTTTGAGGAATACTCCTTTGAAGTTAGACATAGACCAGGAAAACTGCACAATAATGCCGATGGCCTGTCTCGACTACCGGTAGCACCTGGCCAACACACTGAACCTAACAGGGAAGAGCATGACCCTAGGTATGGCGACAAAGTATAATTCTCTGAGGGAGCCTGGAGGGATGCTAAAGATCGGATAGTACTTGATTATTGGGAGGCTAAACACATGATCCAAATCCTTCACGGACAAGAAGGAAGGGGGGCTCATTTGGGACAGTCTCGAGTTCTAAAGCAATTTAATGAAAGGTACTGGACCAAGAGGGCCGACCAAATTGTTAAAGAAGTTGTTCAAAATTGTTTGGGATGTCAAAGGGGCAAAGATGGACGGGGACCTAGACAGTCGCCCGGAAAAATTACGGCCGGTAAACCGTGGGACAAATTATCTGTGGATATTATGGGACCCCTGCCCCGACAGACGAACAAAAGGTACATCTTAACCTGCGTCGACGTCTTTTCCAAATACACGGTTGCTTGTGCCATTCCGGACAAGAAAGCCGAAACCGTGGCTAGGGTTATCCTAGAAAAGGTAATTTTTGTATATGGCACCCCTGGAGGTATTCTGAGTGATAGGGGAAAACACTTGGGGGAAGCCTTGGGCTACCGGATACAGCACACCTCCCCGTATTACCCCCAGGGGAATGCTGTATGTGAAAGGAACCATAGGGTGTTAGTAAACTGTATCCGAGCTAGTCGGAGCTCACAAGGGGAGAGAATCATCCGAAGTTGGCCGGAACTTCTGCCAGAAATGGTCTGGGGGGTAAATACCACGGTTTGTAGGACTACTGGGTATTCTCCTTATGAGATTATTTTCGGAATCACACCGAAATTGCCTCAAGAACGATTATTACCCTACCCCAGTCCTTCCGCCACATATTCCCAACCAGAACAATATTTAAAGGAACAAGGGGAGCGACGGCAGCAAGTTCATGACCATATTACCCAGCAACAGCCTAAGAACGTTTCTCTAAATAATCCTTATTACCGGGGGGAATATATTCTGGTGAAGAGACATGATCCCACCCGAGCTGGTAAACTGGAAGAGAAATACGAGGGTCCCTTCAGGGTTGTAGAGATAAACGGGCCCCATCAAGTGTTGTCCTTGCATCATGGGGATATTGTGTCAGCTACCCATATTCGTCACACTAAACGATATGAAGGTATTTTACCACCAGATATGAGCGAGTGGAGTAGCGAGGAAGGGAGCGAGGGGGAGATAGAAGTCGGGGTTGATGACTCTAGTACTTCCGCAGCTCAAACTAATGTTGGAGGTCAAAATCTGAACAGGAACTATTCGAAGGACTCTCCGTTATGGTGGTCTCTTAGCCACAAACCTAACGAGAGTCTCCCTGAATTTGGGCAAAGGGGAAACGTAGGAAACGAAGAAACCGCGCCCAGTGGGGAAAATGAGTACTATGAGCTTACCAATGATGAAAAGTCTACGGTCCCAGACAGCGAAGTTTCAGATCTCCCGAGAGATTTCAATAAGACTTTAAGTAGTGAGGAAGAGTGTTTTCGAGACGAGGTAGAAACGAGAGACGTATTTCTGGAAGGCAAACGTATAACTGGCTCTCCCTCAGCTAAAGTAAATGAACATAAAGAAAATCCCTTGACTAATGTTCCGGAATAAAACCCAGCTAGAGCGTCCCCACAGAAACCCGTACTCGTAGCGGTAGGATTAGCCGTCCACCAATCAGGTACCCGGACGAGGGTTTAAATAGGACCCCCGAGGCATGTGCCTGTCAGTTGCAAAGCACCATGCCTCTCCCCTCTGACCCTCAGTACCGACTCCGTCGACTAGTAGCCATAGTCAATGGAAAAGGACAGAGAATAAACACTTCCAGGGCCTTCAAACAGCTTCTTAGTCATCCCGGGCAAGTTATAATAGCTAAGACTGCCGTGGGAAATCAAAATCCTGCACTCCAGCTCCACAGATGCCTTTGTGAGCACAGTGGACTGGTGGAGTGGCAGCCAGATGCCCAAAATTTCAAGGGAACAGTGTTACGGCGATCAGGAACTCGCCTTAAGTTAGTAGGGGGTGGTAAGGTAGAAAAGCTCTCCACCAATCACCGCACTCCCTTCTACTTGCTTGCCTCGCCAGCTGATTTTGACAGTTCTAAACATCAATACGCCACACCTTCCCAGCCAGCCAATCAGCGGCCTCCATTTTCGGAGCGCAAAGCTGAGTTCTCCACCTCACCTCTAAAATCGCTCTCGTTCTCTTCCCGGACAGTTTCCTCTGGTTACAATAGGTTCAATACCTCAGTGCCAGCCCTATACTCCCATAAGCCACTGGAAAACATTTACAACCAGCTTCCAGGAACTTATTATGAAGAAAAGAGAGCGGAGGTGGAGAAGGCAAGGAATCAAAGCGAGCGGGCTGCCGCGCGAGCCGCTCAGCCAATCACAGCGCGGGAGAGAAGAGGGCGGGACTATAAAGCAAGGGGTGGAGAGGTTTGGCATGTTGTCCTGCTCCAGCAAAGGCAGTAGCTGGTTGGGTGATTGCACCCAGTACCAACATTGACCAGATGTTGCCCTAGGGGTGGGCGTAATTTCCCTGGCTTGCCACCAGGGTTCAAGTAGCCCAGGAGTGTTGAACAAACTCCATTCCCTGTCAGTTCCGTCTCACTCAGACGAAAATGAGTACCTGGATTCATGGTGGCTAAAATGAATTCAGGGGCCTGATTGGTGGCTTCCTACAACCAATCAACACACGAGACTGAGAACTTGGTTAGCCACCAGGATTGCTCAGTGGTCATTGGGCAGGCCTTCTCTCGTGTTCGCCTCGTCCCACCCATACGTTAAAACTGTGTACCTGGAGTGTAAAATCGGCCTTGGCGTAGGTCGTATCACTAGGGTAAATTTGATTACTTGCCTCACCTTTGCTATATACTTCCGTTCCCTATGTGTTGTCCATCCTGTCCTCTCTCGAAAAGTATCCTCAAAACTGTCTCTCCAACAAAAACCAGCTCACGCAAGTTGGGGCAAGCCCCGACGCCTTCATCTCCTACTAAAATTCACTTCCTCACCCCCTACTACTTCCTCTGTACCAACTCTAGTATTCGAAGCATAAGAGTGATCCAAATTATTACTTGCCTCACCTTTACTATATACTTCCGTATACTTCCGTTACTGGGGTCATTCACCCCTCAGAACTCACTGGGTTAGTTTCCTGCAACCCGCTTACTCTCTCTCCCTTGGGCACTCAAGGGAATTCGGAAACCACCATTCCAGCTACCCTGCCCCCACCTAAAGTTCCAGCACAGACCATCCCTGAATTATCCTCACTGTCGCCCACTAGGAGGATACACCATAAGTATCCTGCCGCATGTCGTCACGTCGCTGGTTCACACACTATTAGCCAAGCGATTCAAGAGGGACGACAAATAGTGGACGGGAGTGAGGACTTTCAGAAGAGCTATTGGCCAGCTCTGAGGTGGTAAAAACAGTTCCAGCACACACATTTGACCACAGACAAAATATATAATTTTTAAAGGACCCATATTGGGCCCGAACAAGACTTAAACAGAAAGAGAGAAAATGCTTGACTAACCTAGTGGTTCCCATAATAATTGATGTGTCCTTATAGGACAAACTAAAGGGAAAAGATTCTAGACTTACATGTACATAAAAGGATGATGTGTTAAGAATAGTTATTTTTGTTAGCAATGGCGTAATGCCGAGAGTTGTAACTAGATAGGATCTGATAGGAAAGATTTAAGAATATAAAGTAAAAAGGGGGAAATCATTTCTTAAAGACAGAGGGGCAACCAATTGTCTCAGGGGAAACCAGTTTTGGGTAGGTTGCCCGATAGGTCAGTTATAGATAGGAAAGGACACTCGTCCACATAAATAACGAACTAGTTTGTTAAAAAGGAAACTATATCCATTATCATTTGCGAGGACAATTGGGATAGTTTTGAGGGAGCGTTAAGGATGTCTCGTCCACTATAGTAATGTATTCATAAGAAGTTATATAAAGGATTATAACCGTGATGCTTTTCCATGTAAAGGTCTTGAGGTATAGTTTACCCATTTAAGAAATATTATTGATTAAGTGTGTATTGTGAATATAGCTTATTTTTAATAGGATTGCTGAGCGTATAAGCGGAAGGTGTTATCAATTAGATTGATCAAGGTAAAGAGTGTAAACAACCTATTCATGTGAGTAACTGTGTAATAGAATCCAAGATTGTATTTGAGAAGAAAATCTAAATAACTTGTAATTCCGGCCGGTTCATTTGTAGGAATCTATTGTCTATTCAGAGAGTGTTAGGGTACCCTTGAGGTAACGACGTCTTTGTTATATGAGTTAATGTAAGATATAGGAAAGAGTAGTAAAGAGATTATTTGTATTAATGCCTTGGTCTCGGAAGTAGACGTGTTTAATTCTTAAAGATAGATAAAGAATATAATTTGTATTAAGTAGGTAAATAACGATTGATTTATTAGGCCCTGGTCTCCACCGTAGACACAGCAGGGCTCGGAATAAACTATAGTAAATGAGAAACTAATAACGTGCCTTTGGATCGAAGTCGACTTGAGTCAATACCTGAATAACAGGAATTCAGCTAGGGAGTAACGGGAGCTCTAGGGTTCCAAAGTACAACCTACCGTGAATCAACGTAATATTCAAACCATGTCTTGAACTAATCTCGGCCCGAACAGAGAAACCGTTATTAGAGTAGTTAGGAAGTTTTGTTAAATAAAGTATACGAACTTCTAGATGACTGTCGATTTATCCCCCACATTAGTAGTATAGTCGAGAAAATAAAATAAATACTACAATTATTATTATTATTATTATTATTATTAGTATTATTATGATTATTATTATTGTGTTATTTTGGTATTCATTACAAGCCCATTTATATTAGAAGGCATAGGCGTGTTACAATAGCATTAAAATAGTGATGGAACTATTACGTAGACCGATTATTACACACTAACTGTATTTTGGCCACTCATTTGTTTACAGTCGTTGTGTTTTATATTACACACAGGAATTTAAGTGTTGCTTTTCAACCACCAGAAGAGACAGGATATATGTATATATATATCGTTTTCGCTATAAAATCCCCTGACTAGGAGGCTCTTCCTAAAGTAGAATCGTGATCACATACAGTATACTTGTACACCTATTAATGAAATCAAGGTGCCTTACATCTAATTAATTGAATGTTTGTGTCTCAAGCGATTAGTCGAATTGGCTCGCCAGTGTATCGTAGATGCGTTTCCAACAACGGACCAGAAATTCCTCTCCACAACTGTACACTCGGATACCATAGTCTCTAGCCCACTCCTCTCTGGCAAGAGTTTGAGGCCAGGTCCCTTACTGGACGGCGGCCCACAGCCCACAGTGATGGTTATGGGTGGGGTTGGGGGGAGAGGGCAACGCACACACGAACACACTGTGAAGCATTTGTGTTAAGTAATCCAGGAAGCTATCTTTGTTGGTTACTTTCTTGTAGTTATTTGATATTTGTTCGCATCATTTCGCATTATTTAAAATCCTTTATTCCATACTATTGAGAACAAACATATGCAATATTTTCTTTAGCATGAGTAAGTATAACTACCGGTGTGAACCATTAGTTTTTAGGTAGTGCAGTTCCTATTATTAGCAAAATTGAAGTGCAGGGAAGGCTTCAAAATAGATCAGTATAGATATGGCAGACTGGAACACACACACACTCACAGAGAGTGAGAGAGAGAAGGATAGTGGTGTGGGAGGGGGGGGGGGGGGACAGACTGGGAAGCAGAGACACAGGGAGAGGGTGAGATGTGGTTGTGGTGGTGAGAGGAAGGTGTTGGGAACGAAATATGGAATAGGAATACGATAGAACTTCATTAGAAACATTTGTGTGTGTGTGTGTGTGAATAACTAATAATCATTGTCATATATGTCATTGGTAACTTTCTGAATTATACAGTATCTTTCATATAGGGTAATTATTATAACAATTTAAAGATTTTCATTATCCTTACTGTTAGAGAAGTTTCATTCCTACGCAGGTAAAGCAATTCCCATGAATACAACTTCAGTCTGAAGCATGTTGTGTGATTCGTAGGGTTCACTTTAAACCTACAGTACGCGCATGGATTGTTTTCTTGATAGAAGCATGTTTCCTCTACAGTATACGTAATAATGTTAACATAATTGTGAGATGAAAATGTAAAGTAATAAATACCAAGACAATATATATTAACATACATTTATATGAATATAAATAGTAAGACGTTAATATGAACTCGGAGAAAGAGAATGTGAGAGAGATGCATGGAAAAATGAGTATATCAGTTATATCTTGGCTATGGCACTTGTATCTAAGTAATAGTAATAATAATAATAATAATGATAATCATAATAATAATAATGATAATTGCAATAATAATAATCTTAGATAAATGTCATGATACTTATTTGTGAGGCTAAGGCAGGATTCAAAGACCTCAAATGCTTCACAGTGTGTTCGTGTGCGTTGCCCTCTCCCCTCAACCCCAACCCTATCACTGTGGGCCGCCGTCCAGTAAGGGTCCTGGCCTTACCTCTTGCCAGAGAGGAGTGGGCTAGAGACTATGGTATCCGAGTGTACAAAAAATCGTCTAAATGTTACCAAAACAAGTAATAAAATAAATATCGCAAAGAATGATATGTGTGTATGTGGATTCAATAATGCAACGGTAGAGTTTGAGACATAAACAGTCGATGCTATGAGCGGAAGTAATTTTCAATTGCAATGATTGAATACAAACATCCAAATATCATCAAAGTAATACAATTAACATCATAATACCGTGAGTACTTGAATCATAGACTACAGGAGATCTGGACTGGACACGAACATGGAACTCTGGAACCCAAAATCGGAGAACGAACCCCAAAGTCCGAACTTTGAAACCGCGAAAATGTGATATTTTTCGCGGTTTCGAGGTTCGGAGGTTCGTTCTCCAATTTTGGGTCCCTTACTGCAAAGTTCCATTTTCGTGTCCCGTCCAGATCTACTGTAGTCTATGCTTGAATGGATCAATTATACCCATATGAGTATATTTTTCCCACTAGAATAAAGTGATTTTTTATTTTTATTTTTTTTCTATATTCCAACTACTCCCTCTCGGACATAGGCTGAGAGCCTGTACATTCCACCGCTCAACACGGTGAAGCCCGTGAGGTCTTGTTCCAGTCTGGGGAGTGAGACATGTGAAGCATCCATCATGGCTCGAAGCAGCTCCATCTCTGAAGCGGCTGGTTGCTTCGCTCAAGGGCTTCACCGTCTCACCCTCCAGACTCAGACCCTCACTCTCAGAACGCCACCTATTGAGCAGTGAACTCACTAGGCATTGTCCCCTTGTAACATATTTTGAATATGGGAATATTCATACAGTGTTATTTAATCAGGGAACAATGAGGGTATTTTTTTGGCATTTCGGTGGGCTTTGTGGTAATGCACTGATACTAGGTACAGCACAAATTCAATCCAAATCATATCTTTCCATTGACATATCGGGATCCATTGGATTACCAATCCAGTGGCATGACCACTCCACCACACCTCCCCTATGCACGCGTTCTTAATACTTTGGTGTAACTTAGATGTGTTCATTAGTTACACCGTAAAATAATGGGCATATATCTTTATGAATGTTATGTCTATTGTCCCACCACAAGTGTTCGAAGATGGCCCCGATAACACTTTTAAATCTGCATGACGGTGATGAAAACGCCTCGGTGGTGTCTATCTTTGAACCTTGGTGCAGGTGGAAGATGGGGTAGACGGCCAAGCTCTGTGGAGTCCATAGGTCTGGTGGTCTTTTACTAACTTGTTGTAGCCAGGTGGAAATGATGTTGATGAATGCTGCATTCCATGTGTCAGCCCACTACAATGCTGTACTTCCTGTGTCAGCCTGCAACACTGCTGCAATTAATTTGTCAGTTCATTACAATGATGCATTTTCTGTTTCAACTGGCTTTATGTAGAGATATGGTACACTGATGTGACACCTTTAGAGGCCCTACTTCTTCACACTTGGTTTGAGTGTTTTATTGCTTGTGAACCTTTACAAAGAGGCACCATAGAGCTATTGAATGTGGTGGGAGTTGAGGTATATCTGTATTTTGAAGGCAGCATCAAGTGAGCCCGTGTTGAGTGCAAGCTAGAATGAGGCGAATGGGACAATGGGTGACCTTTGTTCATCAAACCCACCCAAATGTGGTCCTGCACAGGTCGTGTTGTTGGGGTTGGCACGGGTCGTGTGGCGGAGGTTGGCGGGATGAAATAGTATCCTCTGAATAAAATATGAGCGTTTTTTCCTTCATGATACCTTCTTTTTCTCCTTTCTAGTTAAGGGGTTGACTTCTTGAGGTATAACATAAACTATTCATAATGATATACAGCTGTATTCTTGACTTTGAAAAAATATCTTTCTGACTATTAATATCCCATTACATTATTCAGATTTCATTATAAGAATCTGCATGCTGAATGGGTTACTCTTGATTGCAAACAGGAGCATCATTGGCATTAAAGGAGAGAAATAAATCTACTTTGCTATACTGCATAATTATACAGTATAATATAATTTGAGGTCCATATTTTGATTTGATTCAAGTCTTTTTCCAGATACAACAGTATCTGGAAAACTCAAACTATGAGCGGTTTTTCGTGGTTTTTCCTTCATTCCTAACCCATTCGCTATTGTTTCTGGAATAAAACCATTTTTTGAAAACCGGCCGGGTTCTGGTGAACAAACATTTCAAAACTAGCCTGGGCTCCACGGGGAGAAATAGATCGTAAGGCATAGGAAAGGTAAGGTAAATAGGTCGGGCTCGGCCGCGGGGAGCCTTTTTTTGTTCTATGCCTCACCTCGTGACTGTAGGATGTTCAATAGCCTGTAAATCTTGTGAGACCCCGAGATTCTTCAGTATTGCTTCGAGGTGTGGGTGCTTCCTGTGTGTCGCACTAGCTCGTCACAGTGGAGCTTCGAAATGTTGGTTGCTTCCGTTCTGCCACACTAGATGACGACACCTTATTTATACACGTCACATCACAGCATTTTCGAATATGGTCGGGCATCTTTTTTGCTATGAGTTGGTAACGATATAGGGGATATTTTCGTGATATGCTGGTGTACCTGGGATATTGTTAAGCTGCAGGAACGATCAGGTCACCTCAGAAGAAAAAATTTGCTCCTACTCCACTGTGATATTGCCTATGCGATACATTAAGTAAGGTAAATTGGTTAGGATAGGTTAGGTTAGATTAAATTAGGTTAGGTTAGGTAAAGTAATTAGATCCGATCGAGTTCTCCTACCAGTCGAATTTACATTTGGTTGACTTCTCTGGTATCTGGTTTGACACTTAGCGAACATAAACTGACATTGTTTTCTTTCCAGTATTACAAAGCTAATTATATTTTCAACCCTCTGTGTTTATGGTTACTCACAAAAGGTCAGATGGAGGCATTTTTTTAAAGAAATGTGTACTAAATAATATCATATAAATACGTATATACCATATATATATATATATATATATACATACACCAGATATTGTTCAGTAGGACCACACCGTTAACCCCCGACAAATTAACCCTGAACTAGCTTTACCATTGCTCAGGGAATCCATTGTTTGCTAAACCCGGTATTACACGGTCCATTCTTCCCTCAACTTTTATCGACAACTCTAGTCTGACAGCTTTTGAGTTAATTTTTGTTTTCCTAGACACACATTCTTGTCCCATTAGTCATGATTTTTTAAGACGTTCGCCCCATTAGTTTGGCGAATTTAAGATTCTTCGACTTATTTCGTTGTCAATATTAAGACCCTTCGAGCCATTTAGGTGTCGCTCTTTACTATATAAGAATTGTTTATTTAGCCCATTTACATTACATACATTTATATACATTACATGTGTTATACAAATATTAAGGCTGAGCCTCCTGAGAGTTTATACTCTCTTGAGGAGGCACCAAGAATAAACTAAAATTAAGACACTGTTTACAGTATTTGTTTGAGAAAAACAAAGGCAGATGATAAAATGCAATAGATTTTTTACATAAAAACTAAACTAGTGTTTATTACAAAAGCAGGATTTTTAAAATAAAGTTCGTGAAAAGAGAAGGTGTTAGCGAAATTATAATAATATTAATATAAATAATACTAATATAAATAATACTAATACTAATAATAATAATAATAATCGCACTCAATGGTCAATATACTGTAGCAATATTCATAAAAAATAAGCAAAAATCGTGCAGAAAAAAATAAAATAAAAACAAATAAAAATGGGAAGTGGTTTAGCAGTAAAACTTAATTATACCAATTATACTTGACTATATGATGAGAATAAATAATGTTTGAGTGTATTTTTATGAGCTATGAAGATACTATACAAATACCACTGGCGAGCGATAGCGAGCCTGCAATTTAGGAAAAATCAGCCCTTTGCCGGGTCATAAATTTATCTCGAAATGGGGTCTTGCGGGTATTTTGTTATGCTTGACGGAGGTCTAGAGTGGACACTAAAACATAAAATTATATATATATATATATATATATATATATATATATATATATATATATATATATATATATATATATATAACAAAATCTCCCATTAAACGTTCGTTCATAGGATTTCTGTCACATAGTTTAATCAACAGTGCCTTCATTTTTGTATCGGATATCAATGCAAAAGACCCTGGTAATGTTGACGGAAAACTGGTGGCCATCAAAACTAGAAAATAAAAGCTATTGTGTGATGCTACTGTTACATGGTTCAAAGAACAAAGGATATACATGGTAAGTTAAGAGCAGGATATAAAAGGATCCTAATGAGGCTGCTTATACCTCTACAGTCTAGGTTAAAGGGAAGGAAATGAAAGGAGAGAACATGAGCGAGAGAGGGAGAGATTGGCTGTATAAGGGATCTGCCTCTATTTGTTTAGTAACAGAGTTGTAGATATGTGGAATAGGCTACCGAGTGCTATAATGAGATCAAGAACAATAGAGCTTCAACTTGAAATTAGATAGAACGAGATGGGTTGGGTGTGAAAGGGATTTGCCATGTGTAGGTCAATTGGCTCTCTGCAGACTCCAGTTTCCTTATTTTGTTTATGTTCTCATTTGTGAGGGAGAGAGAGAGAGAGAGTATGGCAAGAGAGAATAGGATGTCGTAAACGTAAGGAAGATAGCGATAAATATGAGAGAGAGAGAGAGAGCGCGGGATGGATTGGGTGTGAAAGGGATCTGACATATGTGGGCCAATCGGCTCTCTGCAAACTCCAGTTTTCTTATGTTCTCATTTGTGAGAGAGACAGATACTAGGATGTTATAAATGTAAGGAAGACAGAGATAAATGAGAGAGAGTTTTTATGAGATGGGTTGGGTGTGAAAAGGATCTGTCTTGTGTGGGCCAATTGGCTCTCTACAGACTCCCATTTTCTTATGTTCCTATTTCTTACAATTGTGTTTTGGTTGCAGGTATATGATAACATGGGTGTATAGTAAGTAGTGTAACTAACAGGTAACATTTATGAGATGGGTTGGGTGTGAAAGGTATCTGCCTTATGTGGGCCACTTGGCTCTGCAGACTCCCATTTTCATCTTGGTTGCATGTGTAAGGGATCTGCCTCATTTGTACCGGTGTGCAAACAAACAAGAGCGAGAGAGAAAGAGATTGGCTGTGTAAGGGATCTGCCTCTATTCGCTTGGTATAAGAGTTGTAGATATGTGGAATAGGCTACCGAGTGCTATAGTGGGATCAAGATCAATAGAGAATTTCAAGATAAAATCAGATAGCCATATGGACGAAATGGGTTGGATGTGAAAGGGATCTGCCTTTTGTGGGCCACTTGTCTCTCTGCAGATTCCCATGTTCATCTTAGTTGCATGTGTAAGGGATCTGCCTCATTTTTACCGGTGTGCAAGCAAACGAGCGACAGACAGAGACTGGGTGTGTAAGGGATCTGCCTCTATTCATTTAGTAACAGAGTTGTAGATATGTGGAATAGGCTACCGAGTCCTATAGTGGGATCAAGAACAATAGAGTTCAACATAAAATTAGATAGGACGAGATGGGTTGGGTGTGAAAGGCTGCCACGGGCGTGTCTGGCCACCATTTTGGATATCATATCAAAAGTTGCCCAATACAAAAATGCACCTTGTCTCAAAGTTTGGTCCCGATCCGACAAGCAGTTCCGGAGTTATTGCGTAAAAAACGGACTATATATATTTTAATGGAAGCGTGCAATACTTCTTGAACCCCTGATAACGTTGCTTGCTGTTTGAGGGAGGAGGAAAGGTAAGTTACACCACACCAAAAATTGTCAAAACTTTGAAGGTCTAGAACTTTGTTATTAAACGAAGCATTTGGCAAAGGGAGGAATTGTTAAAAACCTTAGCCAATACTCTGTTATTCACCAAAAATAAATTATAATTATAATTATTATTTGGTAGGGTAGGTATGTATAGGTAGGTTGGCTAAATAATTGGTGGAATTCGTAGGGACTCGAACTGTTTTGAGAGAGTAAAATAAAATAAAAAATAATAGTTCTGAATAATAAATCGACTAAGTTATTAAGCAAAACTGGGGGATGCGTGGAAGCCTAAAGACAGTAGACGGTAACCTTTGTGTGGGTAGCTAATACGGTTTCAAAGTCATTTAAGAATAGACAGTTTTCAATGCTGCAGCTAAACTATTCCACCCATTTATATTCTTTTGGTATCAAAACGTTCGGAATCGCGAGCCTCACCCAACTACGCAAACATGGCTTTGATCATCGGCGTAGTTTTCAAGATGTGGAATTTTAAGTGGAATTCGAGGTTTTTCAAGATTGCCGGAAAAAAAACCACGTGCAAAAGCAAAACCTTTTCTATAACATTTGCAGAGCATTAGTAGTGGAGTCCATATGCCAAAGCCCAATAATTTCCTATGAGTGGGAGACACGGTATTTAGGTGTCAAATGTTTAGGAAAATCGGCTGCCACGGACCTGTTTGGCCACCATGTCGGATGTTTAGCATATCAAAAGTTGCCCAATACAAAAACGCACCTCTTGTGAAAGTTTGATCCCGATCCAAAAAGCGGTTCTGGAGTTATTGCGCCAAAACCGGCGTGTAAAAAGAATTTGGATGAAAGATGGAGGGAGTACTTCAATGAGTTGCTAAATGTAAGGAATGAAGAGCCAGCAAACATAGTTGGATATGGTATGGGAGGGAGAAGAAGAGAAGTAGTGGAGGAGGAGGTGGGGATCAGGAGGTCAGAAGTGTGGGAAGCCATGAAAAGAGTGAAGTTGGGGAAAGCACCAGGAACAGATGGAGTGTGTGGGGAAATGTTAAGGTATGGTGGTGAGATAGTGATCGAATGGGTATGGAAAATGTGCAATCTAGCATGGGAGAAGGGGAGTGCACCGATGACTGGAAGACTGGCATAATAGTCCCCCTATATAAGGGGAAAGAGGAGTGTGTGGTAACCACCAAGGAATATGTCTTCTAAGTGTAGTAGGGAAGTATACAGTAGGGTAGTGATTGAGAGAGTGAGAGTGAGAATGGAGAAATGGATAGGCGACGAGCAGGGAGGTTTTAGGAAGGGAAGAATATGTGTAGATCAGATTTTTACCCTGAATTGTGTTGTGGAGAAATATCTGGAGAAGAAACAAAAGGTGTATGTTGCCTTTATGGACTTGGAGAAGGCCTATGACAGAGTGGATAGAGAAGGTTTGTGGAAAGTACTTAGAATTAAAATGTAAAACTTGCAAACTAAACAAACCAAAATTGGGACAAGGACAATATAAAGTCAAATTAAATTATCAAAATCGCTATTTGGAAACAACGCTTACTAAAATGAAATTTATGAAATAAAAGAACACAATCCACCACATAGGGTGTACATTACTACATGATCAAGTTAATCTGTTTCCCAAGCAAACTAATCGCACACATAACGACGCACTATCGTCACGTTCAAGGAATTAGTCAAATTTGGGAAGTCCGGGACGTTCTGGTAAATTTTACTAAACTCTGCATGAATAAAGAAACTACATGTTAAATGTCAAAATATAATTTAAAATCAAATTTGCAACATGACAAGACATTAACAATAGTACAAAATACAAATATTGATAAGATATCTATACTATTACAAAATAATATATAAAGTACAGTACAGCACTCACTAACGATAGTGCTATCGGGTAGGTACCTGTAAGCATAGCATGCCTCAAGTGACCCCTATCAATAACTACCCTACAAATAACCTACATTTATCGCACAAATAAACTAAGGAAATCGCAAAAGCAAGCAATTGATGCTATCGACAATGAATACATATAATATAAAGACAAATAATTGCAAAATATGAAGAAGTAACAATAGATTTAAACAAAGAGTACTCTAATAACAAGAACAATTAATTTTTAAAAATCATCAATATTAATATTAATAATAGAAAAATAAACATAAAAATATAAACAATCAATACGGACAAAAAGTAAGCAGAGGTTATACAAGAAACTTCAAGTTAAAAATGCTTGATTAAAATTATTGATGTCAAATTTTAGAATACAGTCACAATAATTGACCCTAAAAAGATAATATTTATGTAACAATTTACTTGCCTCAAAACCTCTGTCTACTGAGAGTCTGCATAATAACCTAGCTCTAGCCCAAAAGTCATCTACTTTAGTGCAAATTTTACAAACTCTTATTAACTGGAAATATAAACAATTATAAGTTATTTTACTATCGATATTACTACTAGGGAAAGGAAAGTTTATTACGTTAAAATTAAAATCATCAACTTTGTAATATACAGTATGCACTGTTCATTAACAATCTCTATATATATATCAAGAACATTTTCAACTTTATAATTTACGTTACATTGTGTGAGGGGAATAGAATTAGGATAAATAAGTTTAGCAACTTGATTAAAATTTAACAAATTGCAAACGAGAATATCATCAATATATCTACTATTATTACTTAACAATTTAGCAAGTGCTAATTTTTCTGGGATTTTATTTTTCTTGCTACTGTCAACTAAGTCTTTTATATATTTAAATTCTAAAGCAAGCAAGAATAAATCTGCAATTAAAGGGCTAGCATTTCCACCGGCTAGTTGCTGAAAGCAGTGAAGTGTATGTATGAGGGTGCAAAGGCGGCAGTATGTGTGGAGAGTGAGCAGAGCGAGTTCTTTGACCTGAAGGTTGGTTTGAAACAGGGGTGTGTGATGTCCCCATGGTTGTATACTGTATATATGGATGGAGTCATGAAATAAATACTATCAAGAGCAGTGGATGTTAGTGTATCGCTGAAAAGGGAGGGAAATGAGTGGATGCTGCCTATACTGCTGTTTGCGGATGATACAGTTCTGATGAGTGATAATGAATGGGAGCTGCAGGGTTTGGTAAATGAGTATGGAACAGTGTGCAAAAAACGGAATTTGAAGGTAAATGCGGGGAAGAGCAATGTTATGGTATTCGAAAGGGGTGAAGCCACAGAGTGTGAGGTGAAGTTGAACGGTCAGGCTATGGAGATCGTCAGCTCTTTTAAGTATCTGGGCAGTGTGTTGAGTAAAGATGGGACTGTGAATGAGGAGGTGCGGGAGAGGGTGCAACAGGGAAAGAGGGTTGTAGGAACGTTGAAAGCAGTAACAAGAAATAGGGTGGTCATTATGGAAGTGAAGAAGTACTTGCATGACAGTGTGGTAATCCCGACACTAACTTACGGAAGCGAAGCATGGACGTTCGGAAAGAGACTTAGACCAAGAGTGAGAGCGGTGGAAATGAGTTACTTGAGAAGTGCGTGCGGAGTTACATGGAGGGATAGACAGACAAATGAGGAAGTAAGAAGGAGGTGTGGGGTGGAAGTAGATGTGGTGGAAAGTGTGAAAAGGAACAACTTGAGATGGTTCGGCCATATGGAACGTATGGAAAGCGAGAGATTGACTAAGAGGGTGTACGAGAGCGAGGTGGAAGGACAGAGAGGGAGAGGTGCACCGAAGGAGAGGTGGAAGGATGGAGTGAGGAAGTATATGAATGAAGGCGGTGCTGGTTGGGAGGAGGAGCGTCGACTGACTGGGGACAGAGGTGCATGGGGAAGGTTCGTTCGTGGCCACCCCTTCGGGGATTGCGGCGTCAGGCAATAGATAGATGAATAAGTTGGTTTAATGATTACAATAGGGGTTCCCCGTAGGGGTCGAACCCCTAATAATAATAATAATAATAATAATATTAATAATAATAATAATAATAATAATTCTGAAATGTTTTAGAATTAATTATATTCTATTCTATATACTGAAGCCCAATACCCACTTTTCCAATGTATTGTCAATTTTGTTCTCCCTCTTTTCCTTTTTTTTTTTTTGGGTGGGGGGAGCGACTCAAGACAGAGCCAGAATAGGGACGGCACAACAGAAAACAATGAACACACAAAAACAAAATACAAATTCACACTCTATAAAAATACCACAGTTTTGTTCGTTGTGTTCAATACCATTTTGCACGGACAAATTTTGCTTCATATGTGCTTCAGTACGATATAATTTGATGTATTATTATTCTTAATATAGGTTGGTCATTATATTTGACTTAGGATTGAACTCCCGTTATTAAGGGTATAAGCCATAGCTTAAATTAATCGGAAACGATTGATATTTAATACATAACCTTTATTAATGACTGCAAGCTATGGTTAGAGTTATTGTTTTATTAGCTGTTTTGGGTACGATTGTAATGCTACGTATGCTCTCTATCCATGTACCGAGTACTAATGTATTAATTTATTTAATCACGTTTGTGTTAGTTTACTTCTTACTGTTGTATTGTTGTTTTGAATTTTGTATAATATAATATATATGGCATCATCTGAATAATGTGTGGAGTTGACCTTTTCACTACATTCACTGTCGACTGTGCATCACTGGGTGTGTACAATCAATCATGAAATATCAGAACGTAAACATGGATATAACTATTTAGAATGTTTTTTGTTGGAATTTCCTGTTGATTAAATAGTATATATGATTTTTTAGTTGATGTAAAGTAAATCTTAATTCATAAATAAGTTTCCAGAACTATTCTTAATAATAAAAAGTATGAGGGATCAACGAATGCTTATGCGTATACAGTGACGCTCACAAGGAACTCCCAACTTCAATACAATCAACTTTCATTACTGCTTACTTCAAGCAACTGTAAACTTCACACTGGTGATCAGACCCTATGTATTCTAAATTAATCTACTTTGGTTGTCAAATATGTGTTCCTTCTATCAAAAAAGGAAACATTCATATTGTGAAGGTGTGACACGAACTGAATATGCAGCTATACTATGGACTTAGTCCCACACCTGGGAATCAATACCTGTTAATTCTGTAATAGCTATGTTTTAACCCCATTACTATATCGTCCTCATAATGTTTGATAATCGGGCTAACAATAGAAAATACACTTGATTTGGAAGGACGTTTAAAGTTATTCTATCAAAATGTACTTTTTCACTAACAAAGAATATTCCAAAATTATATTGATTGATTTTGATTTTTCAGTATGTTGAAACACTTTATTTTTATTCTGGTTATCATCAAGCAATATTATTCAATTAGGAAAGGTCTATGGAGAGTCAGATGGTTAACTGAGCTATCTTTTAACTCTTTGATTCCTAGAGGTTCTTTTTAAACAATTGCCTGTGGAGTAGTTAGCCTGTTACCAAATTGACCGTCTAATAGGAGCCAGAATGTAATAAACAAAAACGCCATCGTAATGAAGAGATAAATGTTAATTAAATAAGTAATTGCTATATAATACAAATCATATATTGGTTAAGTTAAACCAGGCTTAGCTGCAGATTACAAAGGAAGGCAAATAACAACATATCCAATTATGCCTGTTCGGCTGCTTTTCGACTGGGAATGGTAAAATGGTTACATGATTTTAATTGCTGAGACTCACCCCTAAACGCTGTTGGGTGAGGATTTCAAGGCAAACTAGTTGTCATGGTAACATTAACAATGTTTGGATTGTTTAATGACTTACGACATAATTATACAATTGGTTCCAGATGACAGAACGTAATATACAAAATAAATAAATAACGGACAAAATAAAACTTCAAGCCAACTAATTCGAATGGTGAAGTGTTGGAGATCATTTAAATTAATGAAGAGTTGCTAAGCCATTTTAAAGTCATTTTTGTTCACTTCATTAAGTACATAATTGAATTATTACTATCCTGGTATATATACAGTCTAAATTATGCTATTTAGTCAAAACAATCAATTTGCATTTGAGTTTGTAGTGGATTTGTCTTTCATCATGATGTTGGATTATTTTGCCTTGGCGTTTATAACATTTTAATAATGCTACAATGCAGTTCTGCATCCTGCTTGTTGTGGTGGTGTGTAAGGACAATGCAAACAGACAGACAAACAAACAGTATCTTAATAATATTGTAAAAATAATAGAAAATACGTATACTTTCACAGGTATTACACTATTACATCAAACAGTTTTGTTCTATATCTTGTTCTATATCTGTGAGTATCTGTAATATGTGAGTAAAAACATCATAGGATACATGTCAGTAAACGTACTCGAAGTGAGGAAGAAGAATTGATGTATGTTAAATAATGTAACATTTATATTTTCTAGAAATTATTGAGAGCGAGTGATTTTATAGTTAATATATTTTATATATAAACCTAAGTCTATAGACAAAAAAAAACTGAATTGGAAGGGCTTACAGTAAATCATAATTTCCATCAACTTTTCCATCAATTACCATCATCACCTTACTGAATTACCATCATTATGTACACATAGCCTCATTATTAATATCATCATTTTTGTTTAGGGCTGCCGTAATTAACAGACTGTAAGCCACCTGGAGGGGGTTGTGTAAACATGTATGTTTGCTATATAAACTAATATTTATATGTAAACAAGAGGAAATATATATAGCTAGTTTTTCATCACAAATAGTTGCCAATACATATATAAACTAATTTGAATATGACAGGTAATAAAAAAAAAAAAAAAAAAAAAAAAAAATATATATATATATATATATATATATATGTATACTGTGCTACCAGGCGGACCCTTCATTACCACCTGGTCCCCGGGCCAGGCGCCTGATGGACTACTATCTAGTCTAACTGGCTCATGAACCTCTCTCCCAAACGACCGCATTTACATTCATCTATTCACAAGCATTCTCCATTCATTCCTGTTTATTTCCACTTCCCTTGCCTGATCTATAGTTATTCCTCTATCATGCAAAGCTTGTCTTACACAGTCTCTCCATCTCAATGGGGGTCTTCCTGCCCCTCTATCTACCCTTGTACCTGACTCACATATTCTCTTTGTAAGCCTTTCATCTTCCATTCGTTCAACATGACCATACCAGCTCAGCATCCTTCTGTCCACTCTGGCCGACAAATGTTCCTGCTGCCCCACTCTCCTACGTTCTTAATCTGTCTCTATGAGTAACTCCACACATACTTCTCAAGCAGCTCATCTCCATCACATCCAGCTTTCTTCTCTCCTTTTCCTTCAGAACCCATGTATCAGCCCCATGCATCACTGTTGGCACAACAATTTCTTGATACATTGCACTTTTAACTTTCATTCTGAGATTTCTCATCTTCCACATACTTCCCATTGCTCCGAAAACTTTTTTCCTTCACATACTCTCTGTTTTACCTCCATTCCCATACCTCCATTCCTGCTTATCGTTCCTCCTAGATATTTAAAACACTCTACTTGTTCGAATATTTCCCCATCCAGCCTCACATCTAGATTCACCCTACGATCACACACCATTACTTTACTTTTATTGACGTTCACCTTCAGCTTCCTCCTCCCACAAACCACACCAAATTCTTTGACTACCCGCTGCAGTTTCTCCTCAGAATCCGCCACCAACGCTGTGTCATCAGCGAACAGCAATTAATTCAACTCACAATCTCTACCATTCTTTCCTACTAAACTCAATCCTCTTCCCATAGTTCTCATTTTCACCTCCCTCACCACATCATCCATAAATATATTAAACAGCCATGGTGACATTACACAACCCTGTCGCAAACCTACATATACCTCAAAACATTCACTTAACTCATTATTTTCTACTCTAATACACACTCAGCTCCGTTCATAAAAACTCTTAACTACTTTTAACAAATATCCTCCAATTATATAAATCCTTAACATCTTCCTCATTGTTTCACGATCCACACGGTCATATATATATATACAGTATATATATATATATATATATATATATACATATATATATATAATATATATTCTATATATATATATATATATAATATATATACTCTCTATATATATATAATTATATGTATATAATATATATATATATATATATATATATATATTATATATATATATATATATATATAACAATTATATATATATATATATATAAGATATATATATATATGTATTATATATATATACAATATATATATATATATATATATATATATATATATATATATATATATATATATATATATATATATATATATAGTTCACAATAGAGGTGCCCACGGGGTAACGTACCACTGTACGTTGCTCAGGATAAAGACTAATATATTCCACTTAATCATCTTTATTGGTGACTATAGTTTCGGGAACATTTCCCATCATCAGACATGTTTGTCTGATGATGGGAACTGTTCCCGAAACTAGTCACCAATAAAGTTGATGAAGTGGAATATATTAGTCTTTATGCTGCCTCTACACTATATATATATATTGAGAGTTTTTCACAAATACATGTGAACTAATAAATGTTTACATACTCTCCGTCGAGCTCGAACCACCGACAGCCAAGACGATTGTCCATACTTCAACCAACTCTACCACGGTGTGTTAAAGGATATTTAACCTTTTCCTATTTGTATTAGGGAGAAGGGAGATCTTACTTGGAGAACGTATTTCAGTTCATAATTCATACACAAGCTATTGGATCCATTTTTCAGGACATCATACAGGAGCACAATGCTGTCTGGCAGCTGACTGCGTCACTTGATGATGGATTTCTAATCCAGTGGCACCCATCGGTCCCGCCACCGTAGTCTCGCGTTACAGAGCTTTGTGATCATATACTGAATTTCATCCTAGCAATATTTATATAATTTACTTGGAAGACATATCAGAATTGAATATAAAACACATGTGGATTTATAAAACATTTAATAGTATCAGATAGTTGTTATTCTCTGTAATATAATATTGATATTGAGAAGGTATGACATCAGACGATTCAGTATTTGAACTAGCATGATTAACAAGCAGAGAGGGATACAAGTAATAAACCTATGCTATAATTCTATTGTTATAGAGGCTGCTGTGGTTATACAACTGTTATATAATCCAAACAATGTGTGATATGTTATATAATTTTATGATAATCATGTGTTTAAGGGAAAAGTATGTTGTCGGATAGAAAATACAGAACTAGGGAAAATATAACACGTTATTGATGTTGCACAATTAATAAGTACAGCTAGAGGCTTACGCTAGGCTGTGTTTGGATGTGGCACTCATCTTTCTTCCATTTCACTTTAGAGGCTGTGATGGGTAACTCGGATGAATTATCCAGCCTGGTACACAAGGTCGACTACATTATACAACTATGTAGGCACTCAGGAGAGCTCGTACCTCCGCCTACGCTGGTAGAGGTTTGTGCTCCACCAATCACCTCCTAAATTAAACCACTTCTTTCTTGGTGCATATACTATCTGGCCACCAAATTTCGTGAAAATCGGTTTATACATTTGTGAGCCGCCTACGCTGGTGGAGGTACTGTATATTCAACTGCTGAGCTCTGAAACTCTCTCCTAGAATTAGTCTTTCCCTATTCCTATGACTTAAATTGCTTTAAACTCCGCGTGTCCAGGCATTTTGGCTCAAACGTCCCTTGATTTTGGCCCTGTCACTCTTTTAAATCTGGGGAAGGCACTCGACACAGGCAGCTCTGCCTTTTGTCTCGATCACTCACATAGAAAACAAAAAAAATATCCCTCTGCTGATTGTCTCCAAAATGGAATCACCTTTTTCTTGGCTCATATCCTATATCTACCCACCAAATTATGTAAGCATCGGTTAATAGCACTTTGAGATATCATGTTTAAAGACAAATAAATGGAGGCAAAAATATAACCTCATTCTAAATTCGTTAGCGAAAATAATATGCACATGTGAATGATGTGATGTATTCTATGATAAAGTTGACTGTAGTTTTGATTTATTAAAATAAATACTGAGATTTTGAGGTTCATATCTAAACAAAATAGGATCAGATATTGAAAGCGAAATAAAACAGTCGTATAAATTAACAGTTATATTTTTCAGATGCTGGTTAGGTTATATACATACCGAACATTCCACAAAATCACCGGCACTGATAGATTTGATTGCAGCTGACAGATATAAAATATGATATGAGAGGAACCCCAATCAGCGGCAGTGGTAGAGGTCGTGTTAAATTATGCACCGGTTATAATTGACTTGGTAACTTTGATCTAACGAAGAGGGCGTGGACCATCCTGCTGGAAAGGTTGTCATGCATAGGCGAGTGCTGATAGTAATTATACCAGAGCGGTAGTTGTGGTTGACTTGGTGGTAGATGTTGTGGTAGGTGTGGTTGACTGGGTGGTAGATGTTGTGGTAGGTGTGGTTGACTGGGTGGTAGGTGTGGTAGATGTTGTGGTAGTTGTGGTTGACTGGGTGGTAGGTGTGGTAAATGTTGTGGTAGGTGTGGTTGACTGGGTGGTAGATGTTGTGGTAGGTGTGGTTGACTGGGTGGTATAGGTGTGGTAGATGTTGTGGTAGGTGTGGGTGGTAGGTGTGGTAGATGTTGTGGTAGGTGTGGGTGACTGGGTGGTAGGTGTGGTAGATGTTGTGGTAGGTGTGGGTGACTGGGTGGTAGATGTTGTGGTAGGTGTGGGTGACTGGGTGGTAGATGTTGTGGTAGGTGTGGGTGACTGGGTGGTAGATGTTGTGGTAGGTGTGGGTGACTGGGTGGTATTTTGTAGGTGTGACTGGGTGGTAGGTGTGGTAGATGTTGTGGTAGGTGTGGGTGACTTGGTGGTAGGTGTGGGTGACTGGGTGGTAGATGTGGTACATGTTGTGGTAGGTGTGGTTGACTGGGTGGTAGGTGTAGTAAATGTCGTGGTAGGTGAGGTTGACTGGGTGGTAGATGTTGTGGTAGGTGTAGTAAATGTTGTGGTAGGTGTAGTAAATGTTGTGGTAGGTACAAAGGAGTACAAAGGAGTACAAAGGAAATCAAGCAACAACAGATCTAGTAACCCTTCTAGGTTGCTTGTCCTCCAAAACACTGAGGATCAAGTGTCCAAACAGTGGTTTAGAGTGGGTAAGGGAACATTGGAAAGGGAAATACTGCCCTGGAACTAATGTCCGTGGCAGGATTAGGAAGTTAGTAGGGGACAGATGGGTTAGTAACTGAGGGGGGGATAAAATAAAGTTATTCATTTACAAACGCAGTCAGGTGTGGTTGACTGGGTGGTAGATGTTGTGGTAGGTGTAGTAAATGTTGTGGTAGGTGCAGTAAATGTTGTGGTAGGTGTAGTAAATGTTGTGGTAGGTGTGGGTGACTGGGTGGTAGATGTTGTGGTAGGTGTAGTAAATGTTGTGGTAGGTGTAGTAAATGTTGTGGTAGGTGTGGTTGACTGGGTGGTAGATGTTGTGGTAGGTTTGGTTGACTGGGTGGTAGGTATGGTTGACTGGGTGGTAGGTGTGGTTGACTGGGTGGTAGGTGTGGTAGATGTTGTGGTTGGTGTGGTTGACTGGGTGGTAGGTGTATTAAATGTTGTGGTAGTTGTGGTTGACTGGGTGGTAGGTGTAGTAAATGTTGTGGTAGGTGTGGTTGACTGGGTGGTAGGTGTGGTAGATATTGTGGTAGGTGTGGTTGACTGGATAGTAGGTGTGGTTGACTGGGTGGTAGGTGTGGTAGATGTTGTGGTAGATGTGGTTGACTGGGTGGTAGGTGTATTTGACTGAGTGGTGGTAGAAGATGGATGTGTGTGTAGTGTTAGGTAGTGTTGTTGGTTTGAGTGGAAGTAGTAGTGGTGGTGGTAGTACAAACATGTCTTTCCCAAATTGAATCAGATCTGCTATTGAAATCCAGAGAAAGATAATAAAAGCGTCAATGTACAAGAAATACTATCCATATTGTATTTATCGTAACTGTTGATAATGTTACTACAGTACAGTAGATAAAGCATCGAGCTTATGAATTTTTTCATTTAAACTTGATATATGATTATGACATAGTATTAGTTGTTTTCCTATGTGCATGAAGGATACAACAGGCAAAGCTGCCTGTTACATGTGTCCTCCCCAAGACTGAAAGAGTGATAGAGAACCAAAATCAAGGTACGTTAGAGGTAATTTAGGTGTGTTTGAAAGAAGTGTGGTGTGCTTGTTAAGTGTAATGAAATGAAAAGGAGGAGGAAGGGTTTACGAGAGTAAGGTGGATTACTCTCTGTTGTAACACATATTATGATATAATATTGGCTGTAATATATATTTGTCGGAAATTCTGATGATAGGGTTGGCGTTTGCTTGTCAAATAATTGTTTTTACTTAGTGATTGAAATGTACAATTTCAGCTTTTTCTTTTGTTATTAGACAAAATTATTATTGACAGCAGAGGTTAACCCACTGAATCCCAGCTAGTTAATAATAAATGTACCACCCAGGACCAGCAGGTTGTGAAAAAAAAAAAATCCAGAAAAATCCAGGAATGTGTTAGAAATGAAGGAAAACCCCCCAAAAAACGATCCCCTAGGTCATTAAGGGGTCCTACGGTGCGCCCGAAAGTCGGAATTAACATGGGGAAAGGGGTAGGCAAAAACAGGCAAAAACAGGTTTTTGCACGCTCACGCGCACGCGGTTGGACTTTGAGAGTTTTCAACCATCGGTATTGTTGGGTGGGATACTTACACAGTTCCCATACAAATCTGAGCCCTCTAGGTGCCATAGAACCGGAGTAATTAACTAGGACGCACCTTATGCGTCCCTGGGGTTTAGCGTTACAAACATTTTGGACGCAAACACTGCGTCGCTGGGGCTCAGGGGGTTAACATAATTTGAATGCAAGTTTTATTCGTGTTAAGGATGTGTTACCTCCGCCAATGAAGTTAGAGGAGGCCATGTTTTTGCCTCCATTTGTTTGTCTATTTGTTTGTCTGCCTGTCTGTAAACAATTTATCTCAAAAAGTTTTGAACCGACTTTCACGAAAGTTGGTTTGCAGATAGGATATGTCCCAACGAAGAAGTGATTCAATTTTGGTGATCGGCGTAGCTCATATCTCCGCTAAAGTAGGTGGAGGCACGCATTCTCCTGGGTGCTCTTCTAGTTAGCTCCGTCAACGAAGTTGGAAGAGGTCATGTTTTTGCCACCGTTTGTTTGTTTATTTTTGTCTTTAACCCTTGTCTAGTGGGGTGTTTTGGGCTCATTTGGGCATATTCAGGCCCTCCTGCATGATAAATCAAGCATCTGCATAAAAAAAAAAAAATATTTAGCAAAAAACTAGGCACTAAAAGCTTCAAAATGAGACCAGAACGAGCTACGTAGCACTCGTGGTTCTCTTGCAGTGGTGCCACGAACATGGAAGTTTAGCATATATCGGTATATTTTTCCCAGCTATGCTCACTACTGGCTACACTGCCGGCCTCTCGAGAACACAGGGAACATGAGTTAATGGGCGGCGGTAAGCCCTGGGAGTCGGCTGTCTGGCCCGCTGCTCTCCCGGCCATTTGCACTCGATTTTAACCCTTTAAAAGCCTTAATATTTTTTTTTTTTTCTATATTCCAACTACTCCCTCTCAGGCATAGGCTGGTAGCCTTTACACTCTACCGCTGAACACGGTGAGGCCTGTGAGGTCTTTTTCCAGTCTAGGGAGTGAGACATGCGAAGCACCCCGGCTCGAAGCAATCCCATCTCTGAAGCCGCCTCGCCTCTACACTTCACAGTCTCTCCCCCCACACTCGGACCCTCACTCTCAGAACGCCACCTATTGAGCAATTAACTCACTAGGCATTGCCCCCCTGTAGCATATTTTTTAATATGGGAATATTCATACAATGCCATTTTAATCAGGGAACAATGAGGGTATTTTTTTGGCATTTCGGTGTGCTGTGGTAATGCACTGATACCTAGGTACAGCACAAATTCCATCCCAATAATATCTTCCCATTGACATATTGGGATTCGAACCCGGGTTCATTGGATTACCAGTCCAGTGGCAAGACCACTCCGCCACACCTCCCCTAATGCTCCTAACTTGCTGCAAATTGGTGCACGACTTAAGTCGAGCGCCGCTCTTTAAGGGTTAAACAAGATATCTCAACGAGTTAGTAACCGATATTCACGAAGGTTGGGGGGTACATAGGATATGCGCTAGGGAAGAAGTGATTCAATTTGAGATATGATTGGTAGAGCACATACCTCCGCCAGAGTATGGGGTTAACAAAATTATGACCGATGTTCAAAAAATTTGGTGGGCAAATAGGATATGCGCCAAGGAAGAAGTGATGTAATTTAAGAGGTGATCAGTAGAGCGCATACCTCTGCCAGCGTAGGCAACTCACAAAGCTATGAACCGATCTTAACGATATTTGGTGGGCAGAGAGAATATGTTGAGGGGAGATTGTAGGCACCAATCGATCAGGGCTAGACCCAGGTGAGATTATAGGCATGTGATAAAGAGTCGCTGGAACTCCTGTTTCATTTGCTTGGCCTCTCTTACTGACTTTCTTTGTGCCTCATTTACACTGAGAGCAATCCAGCTAGCTCTCACAAACACCTCCTCCTCCTATCCACTTCACTACACTAAACATGCACACCACACTTCATTCCTCCGCACCAAAAAAAACAAAACAAAAAACAAAAAATAAAACAAAATTCTAGCCCAGCCTCGGAGTCCCCAGGGGGAGGGACAATAAATGCCCCCACACCCGACTGACCATCCCCTGACGACCCCACACAATGACCTGGACCTCGGCCTGTTACTCTTTATATTAATTTCTGCAACATTCGTGGACTTTCCTCTAACTTTCACTCTGTTGAGCACCATCTCTCCTCCTACAAACCTGATCTTCTCTTCCTCACCGAAACTCAGGTGTCTGTAGCAACATCCAGCAGCCCCTTCTGTGTATCCTCCTACTTTCTCTATTCTAGTTTCAAAGCCAAAGGCGGATGTTGTGCATATGTGCACAACAAACTCACTTGCTCTCGTGTTCCCGATTTCGACTCCTCTGAATTCTCAACTTTATGGCTCAAACTTTCCTGTCATTCTCTTATTAAATATTTCTGTGCTGTCTATCTTTCCCCTAACTCTACCAACTTTCCCAAATTCTTTGACTATCTAAATTCTACAGTGGAACACATTCTATCCATTTCTCCTTTCTCAGAAATCTCCATCTTAGGAGATTTCAACGTTCACCACCGCCAATGGCTCTCCTCTCACACTACTGATCCACCTGGTGAACAAGCCTACGTCTTTTCTATCCTAAATGACCTAGAGCAGTTAGTTCAGCAACCCAACCGTATCCAGGATCGCACCGGAGATCGGCCCAACATTCTTGACCTGTTTCTAACTTCTAACCCTTCTTCTTATACTGTCGATCTTTTCTCTCCTTTGGGCTCCTCCGACCATAAACTTATCTCTGTCACCTGTCCTATCTCTCCAGTACGGCCACACGATCCTCCTAGCCGGCGGCGCTTGTGGCACTTTGGCGCTGCCGACTGGGAGGCTCTTCGGCAGTACTTCTTTGATTTCCCATGAAATGATTTCTGCTTCCGTGGCCGAGGACCCTCGGAGAGTGCTGAACGCATTACCGAGGTAATCCTATCGGGCATGGAAGCATACATTCCATTCTCTTTCTCTCAGACTAATGCTAAAAAATCTTGGTTTACTCACACCTGTTCTACTGCTGTCCGCAATAAGGAGGAAGCATTCAAACGGTACCGACGCCTTAAAACTCAAGACTCTCATTCTTCATATGTTTCTGCCCGGAATCAAGCCAAATCTGTTCTTCGACTTGCCAAACACTCTTTCATCAATAATAAATGCACTGAACTATCCAACTCTAGCTCTTCCCAAGCTTTCTGGCATCTAGCCAAAAACCTCTCCAACAATTTCTCTTCCTCGTCTTTCCCTCCCCTTTCCCACTCTGATGGCACAACCATCACTTCTTCCTCTGACAAAGCTAAACTCTTCGCTCAAACTTTTGCTAGAAACTCCACCTTGGATGATTCCGGTGCTATTCCTCCCTCTCCGCCCTCCTCTCTCTTACTTATGCCTAATATCCTAATCTCTTCAAAAGATGTACTTTCTACCCTCTCTGGGCTTAACACTAATAAGGCGTATGGTCCGGACGGTGTTCCTCCTGTTGTTCTCAAAAACTGAGCTTCCGTGCTGACTCCCTGCCTAGGCAAACTCTTTCGTCTCTGTCTATCCTCTAACGTCTTCCCTTCATGCTGGAAGTTTGCTCACATTCAACCTGTCCCAAAGAAGGGTGACCACTCTCAACCCTCCAACTATCGTCCAATTACTCTCATTTCTTGTCTTTCTAAAGTTTTTTAAACTATTCTTGCTTCCAAATTTCTTAAGCATTTCTCTTCTCATAATCTGCTCTCAGATCGCCAGTATGGCTTCCTTAACCCGTTGAGACCCAGCGTCGCACGTGTTGCGTCGGCAGTCTTTGATCACCAACTCCCAGCGACGCATCACGTGCGTCCGACATATAAAAAACACTTACGTGGCTCGTAAGGTAGGAAATGGCGGGAGAATAGGAGGGGGCGGTACCCTAGTGTGTGGGGGAGCCGGGCCAGTAGGTGTGAGCGGGCCGAGACAGCCGCGCGGCTGGTGGTGGTGGGCTTAGTGGGGATAGTTTACACCCCTAGTTTACCGCCACTTTGAACCTTCATTACTCCGGTCGTATGGGGGCTAGAGGCTTGAGATTTATGTGAGATACTCCTTAGGATGTATGCCGTACAATGCCATACTCAGTTTTTACCCTAGTGCTCCCGGGCGGGTGGTCATGCGGGGGAGACGAACTATTGAAACCCCCCCCCCCGCCCCCCAAATGACCGAAATGAGTTTTTTTTTTGTGTGTTCATTTCACCATTCTCTGCCTTTTTGGCTCATCAAATTTTTTTGAAGCTCCCCCCCCAACCCCCACCGGCCCCCCCCAAAAAAAAATGTCAGAGGTGATTTTTTTTTGTTTTTTTTTTCATTCATCCTTGTCTTCCATTTTAGAGCAAACAAAAAAAAAATAAGTGAAAATGGCTTGGGACTGGGGTGAACAAAAATATTATAACTAGCCGGGCTCAACGGTTAAGGGTCGCTCTACTGGTGATCTTCTTTCATATCTTACTAACTCTTGGTCATCCTCCTTTCGGGACTTCGGTGAGACTTTTTCTATTGCACTAGACATATCGAAAGCCTTCGATAGAGTCTGGCATAAATCTTTTATTTCTAAACTACCCTCCTTCGGTTTCTATCCCTCCATCTGTGCCTTTGTCTCTAATTTCCTTTCCGGCCGTTCCATAGCCGCGGTTGTGGATGGCCATTGTTCACTTCCTCACCCTATAAACTCCGGTGTTCCTCATGGCTCTGTCCTATCTCCTATTCTCTTTCTAATTTTTATAATAATTATCTTCTTAACTGTACCTTAATTCCCATCCATTCATACGCAGACGACTCAACCTTACACTACTCCATTACTTTTCAGAACGCCCCAGCCAGCAATCCCTCAACGACAAACGTAATGAAGCCATACAACTCTTAAATTCTGATCTAAATACTATTTCCAATTGGGGCAGAGAAAACCTTGTTAACTTTAATGCTTCCAAGACCCAATTTCTCCATCTATCTACCCGTCAGAATCTCCCAGCGGACTATCCCTTATTCTTCAACAATACAAAAATCAACCCTTCATCTTCTCTCAATATTCTTGGTGTCTCTTTTTCTTCTGCTCTCATTTGGAAGGACCATATTACCAGTCTTGCTAAGGCAGCCTCCCAGAAGCTGGGTGTGCTCAACCGCCTTAGGGGGTTCTTTTACCCTGCACAGCTTCTTGCTCTGTACAGGGGCATAGTGCGCCCTTGTATTGAGTATTTTTCACATGTGTGGGGAGGTTCCTCTCACACCACTCTCCTAGACAAGGTTGAAAGGAAGGCCTTTCGTATCATTAACTCCCATCCACTCACCAACTCTCTGCAATCTCTCTCTCTCCGCCGCAATGTTGCATCTCTCTCGCTATTCTATCGCTACTATAATAATCAGTGTTCCTCAAAGCTATCCCAGTGCATACCACCTTCTTTACGTAGGGCACGTGGTACCCGTCTTGCAACTCAATCCCACACCTACTCTGTGCAACTCTCCAACCCAAGAGTGAAACGTTACTCTCAAACTTTCTTCTACTCAACAGCTGAGCTCTGGAACTTTCTCCCAGAATCAGTTTTTCCCGCTTCCTATGACTTAAATTGCTTCAAACTCCGTGTGTCCAGGCATTTTGGCTCGAACGTCCCTTGATTTTGGCCCTGTCTCTCTTTCAACTATGGGGGAGGCACTCGCTATAGGCAGTTATGCCTTTTGCCTCCCTCAATCACATAGAAAAAAAAAAAAAAAAAACGTGCCAAGGAAGAGGTTATTCCATTTAGGAGTCAATCATTAGAGCGTATACCTTCACCAGCGCAGCCAGAGTTATGCATTATACTGAGTGCCATTCTAGTTTCATCTGTTTTTCTTTCTTTATTAAACAGTTCATCATTGTTGAAATTGTGGACATTTGAGTTTTGAGGCTGACAGGACCATATGTTTGTAGAGGTACTCTATATTATTGTTGTGTTCAGTATTTATTTCATAAACTGTAACAAAACTGGCACTCATAGTTAGAGTATTAATTTCAACAAATTTGAGTTGCAATAACGTTATTTATTCAGAACACACTTCCCATATGGCTCCCATAAAGGTACAAGTGGTGGATTAATGTGTTAATTTCAATATGCAAACCAATTACAACTATGTTTTACAACTTCGTTACAAATTATCTAATTGATATTGAACAAACAAATTATCTAGTGTAGGTTTTATAGTGCCTATTTAGGTATGAATCAAATAATATTTCCTTCGTATGTATATCAACCATTTCATCAATGATAATGAAAATGTAACCCCTTCATTATGACGACTATGTCTTTTCTCAATTAATCGTATTGGCAGTTAATTTTACTTAGATTAAAAAGAATGTCTAGGCTTCAACGGATGACATACTACCTCATTACTCTTTAACTCAGACATATTCTTCCTCAGTTGAATTAAATCACGTAAAGGTAACTAGACTAAAAGCAAAATGTCGTCACCTTAACTACGGTGTTTAACCCCTGTCAATCGGAGCCCGACTTAAGTCCGTATCGAAAAATCTGGACTATGTGGCGGGGCCCGACTTAAGTCTGTGTGCAATTTTGGCGCAATATTGGCTCTGAGAGAGAGACGAGCGACGGGAGGAGTGTAGGTTGCCTCATGACCGCTCGCCACGGCTGCCGTGGGCCTGCTGACATCTACTCCACACACATCCACCCTCCCTCCCTCGCTACACACGTAATTATGTAACGAAATTACCGTATTTTAGCGATTTTGCCCTTCGGTTGCACGATCGTTGCAAGACAACCGGTGATCGTAGAAGGATGATTCAGGTGACGCTGGAAAGCTCAATTAACGCCCTTTCAGGGATACATAATTGTATTACGCTCTGGCTCTTGTTTATGCATGAAAAAGAGCACGGAAACAAGGCCATTTATGGTAAAAAAAAAACGCTTGGCGCGTAGTGGAAAAAAACTGACGGGCCCGCTCGTAAGGTGTTAAAGTAGAAACGGTAGTATGGTGCTTAATTAAGGCATATGCGCATTATTTGTGGAATTAAATTAAGGGGGTGGGGGAGAGGTAGGGGGGGGTTAGTTTGCTCCCCAGCCCTCTGCCAATGGTATGAAAAAAAACAAAAAAAAAAACACACAATCAAGACCAAAATTATAGACTCGCTTATGCTAGCCAGAAAAATATCGACACCTACAGTAAATGACACAGAAAGTCAATATAATGCAAATCAATGAGGCGAAAGGTCTTAAAATCGTTACACTAATGAGGCGATCGTTTAAAATCTCAAAACTAGTGGGGTTAAGAATAAGGGAGAAGAGGTCCAGAAACACCAAAACCCTCCCCTTATACGAGTGCTGGTAGTGATTATAAAATATAATAGTTGTAAAGGGACGTGAGGACTGGCATTAATGATGGTGTGTGTGTTTATGTCATCAGTGTTGAATGATTGTGGCATTATCTCACTCTCACTCTCTCTCTCTCTCTCTCTCTCTCTCTCCTGTCCTGCCACGGACATTAGTTCCAGGGCAGTAATTCCCTTTCCAATGTTCCCTTACCCCCTCTAAACCACTGTTTGGACACTTGATCCTCAGTGTTTTGGAGGACAAGCAACCTAGAAGGGTCACTAGATCTGTTGTTGCTTGATTTCCTTTGTACTCCTTTGTACTCCTTTGTACTCTCTCTCTCTCTCTCCTTTTTTTCCTCACAGTTTCTCTCCGGAGACAAATCGTGGTAATATCTTCTTTGAGAGAGCATTTTTCTTACCTTCTTCTCCCACTCTCTTTTCTCTTTCTTATTTGTTCTCTATCTCTTGGATATATATATATATATATGTTTCTAGTCTCTCAGTAGGGATCGAACCATCGACCATCAGAACGATAGCCGACGCTTAATCAATTACACCACGTCGGCTATCGTTCTGATGGTCGATGGTTCGATCCCCACTGAGAGACTAGAAACATTTAGTGGCTCACGTGTATTTGTGATATATTCTCAATATATATATATATATACAGTATATATATATATTATATATATATATATATATATATATAATATACATATATATATATATATATATATATATATATTAATATATATATATATATATATATAATATATATATACATATACAGTATATATATGTATATACTGTATATATACAGTATATGTATATATATATATATATATATATATATATATATATATATATATATATATACCTATTGTCCAATTGGTCTCATGTTTTGCTTCTCTAAAGTTTTCGAATCTATTCTTACTAACCTTAATAACTCTTAGAGCAGTGGATGTTGGTGTATCGCTGAAAAGGGAGGGAATTGAGTGGAAGCTACCTATACTGCTGTTTGCGGATGATACAGTTCTGATGAGTGATAATGAATGGGAGTTGCAGGGTCTGGTAAATGAGTTTGGAACAGTGTGCGAAAAACGGAATTTGAAGGTAAATACGGGGAAGAGCAAGGTTATGGTCTTCGAAAGGGGTGTGAGGTGAAGCTGAACGGTCAGGCTATGGAGATCGTCAACTCTTTTAAGTATCTGGGCAGTGTGTTGAGTAAAGATGGGACTATGGATGAAGAGGTGCGGGAGAGGGTACAACAGGGGAAGAGGGTTGTAGGAACGCTAAAAGCAGTAACAAGAAATAGGGTGGTCAGTATGGAAGTGAAGAAGTCCTTGCATGACAGTGTGGTAATCCCGACACTGACTTACGGAAGCGAAGCATGGACGTTGGTTGAGAGACTCAGACCAAAGTGAGAGCAGTGGAAATGAATTACTTAAGAAGTGCGTGCGGAGTTACATGGAGGGATAGACAGACTAATGAGGAAGTAAGAAAGGAGGTGTGGTGTGGAGGTAGATGTGCTGGAAAGTGTGAAAAGGAACAACTTGAGATGGTTCGGCCATATGGAACGTATGGAAAGCGAGAGAATGACTAAGAGGGTGTACGAGAGCGAGGTGGAGGGACAGAGGGGGAGAGGTAGACCGAATATGAGGTGGAAGGATGGAGTGAGGAACTACATGAACGAAGGCGGTGCTGGTTGGGGGGAGGGGCGTCGACAGACTGGGGACAGAGGTGCATGGGGGCGGTTCGTTCGTGGCCACCCCTTCGGGGATCACGGCATCAGGCAATAGATAGATAGATAGAATAACTCTTAGTCATATTAATTTCTGGACTTCAGTGAGATTTTCTATTGCGCTAGATATATCGAAAGCCTTCGATACAATCTAGCATAAATCACTTTTTTTAAAATACCCCCACACATGCCCGACCTTCCCCTGACGACCTCTCTAAATGCTCTGGACCACGTCCTGTCACTCTTACTAACAACTTTTGCAATATTCGCGGCCTTTCCTCTAATTTACACTCTGTCGAACACCATCTCTCCTCCTCCAAACCTGATCTTCTTGTCCTCACCGAAACCCAGGTATCTGAAACATACGTGCATATGTGCATACGTGCACAACAAACTCACTTGCTCTCGTGTTCCCGATTTCGACTCCTCTGAATTCTCAACTTTATGGCTCAAACTATCCTGTCATTCTCATACTAAATATTTCTCTGCTGTCTATCTTTCCCCTAACTCTACCGACTTTCCCAAATTCTTAGACAATCTAAACTCTAAGTGGAACACATTCTATCTATCTCTCCCTTCTCCGAAATCTCCATCTTAGGAGATTTCAACGTTCATCACCGCCAATGGCTCTCATCTCACTTACTGACCAACCTGGTGAACAAGCCTACGTCTTTTCTATCATAAATTACCTAGAGTAGCTGGTCCAGCAACCCACACGTATCCCGGATTGCTTCGGAGATCGGCCCAACATTCTTGACTTATTTCTGATTTCTAACCCTTCGTCTTATACTGTCAATCTGTTCTCTCCTTTGGGCTCCTCCGACCATAAACTTATCTACGTCACCTGTCCTATTTCTTCAGTAAGGTCATCCGATCCTCCCAGCCGGTGGCATTTGTGGCACTTTGGCGCTGCCGAATGGGAGGTTCTCCGGCAGTACTTCTTTGAGTTCCAATGGAATTACTTCTGCTTCCGTGGCCGAGGACCCTCGGAGAGTGCTGAACGCATTACCGAGGTAATCCTCTCAGGCATGGAAGCGTACATTCCATTTTCGTTCTCTCAGTCGAATGCAAAAAAATCTTGGTTTACTCACACTTGTTCTACTGCTGTCCACAACAAGGAGGAAGCATTCAAACGGTACCAACGCCTTAAAACTCAAGAATCTCATTCTTCCTATGTTGCTGCCCGGAATCAAGCCAAATCTGTTCTTCGACTTGCCAAGCACTCTTTCATCAATAATAAATGCACTGAACTATCAAACTCTAGCTCTTCCCAAGCTTTCTGGCATCTAGCCAAAAACCTCTCCAACAACTTTTCTTCCTCGTATTTCCGTCCCCTTTTCAACTCTGATGGCACAACCATCACTTTTTCCTCTGACAAAGCTGAACTCTTTGCTCAAACTTTTGCCAAAAAAATCTGCCTTGGATGATTCCGGTGCTATTCCTCCCTCTCAACCCCCCTCTCTCCTACTTATGCCTAATATCCTAATCTCTTCTAAAGATGTACTTTCTACCCTCTCTGGGCTTAATACTAAGAAGGCGTACGGTCCGGACGGTGTTCCTCCTGTTGTTCTTAAAAACTGTGCTTCCGTGCTGACCCCCTGCCTAAGCAAGCTTTTTCGTCTCTGTCTCTCCTCTAACGTCTTTCCTTCTTGCTGGAAGTTTGCTCTCATTCAACCTGTCCCAAAGAAGGGTGACCGCTCTCAACCCTCCAACTATCGTCCAATTGCTCTCATCTCTTGTATCTCTAAAGTTTTTGAAACTATTCTTGCTTCCAAATTTCTTAAGCATTTCTCTTCTCATAATCTGCTCTCAGATCGCCAGTATGGCTTCCTTAAGGGTTGCTCTACTGGTGATCTTTTATATCTTACTAACTTTTGGTCATCAAACTTTCGGGACTTCGGTGAGGCTTTTTCTGTTGCACTAGACAAATCGAAGGCCTTCGATAGAGTCTGGCACAAATCATTAATTTCCAAACTGCCCTCCTTCGGTTTCTGTCCCTACATCTGTGCCTTTGTCTCTAATTTCCTTCCGGTCGTTCCATAGCTGCGGCTGTGGACGGCCATCGCTCATTTCCTCATCCTATCAACTCCGGTGTTCGTCAGGGTTCTGTCCTATCTCCTATTCTCTTTCTAATTTTCATAAATGATCTCAACTGTACATCCAGTCCCATCCATTCATATGCAGACAATTCTACTTTACACCACTCAATTAGTTTTCCAGAACGCCCCAGCCAGCAGTCCCTCAAAAGTAAACGTAATGAAGCCATAAAATGCTTATCTTCTGATCTAGCTACTATTTCCAATTGGGGTAGAGAAAACCTTGTTGCATCTAATGCTTCCAAAACTCAATTTATCCATCTTACTACCTGTCAGGAACCTCCAGAGGACTATCCCTTATTCTTCAACAATACAAAAATCAACCCTTCATCTTCTCTCAATGTTCTCGGTGTCTCTTTTTGTTCTGCTCTCACTTGTTAAGACCATATTACCAGTCTCGCTAAGGCAGCCTCCCAGAAGCTGGGTGTGCTCAACTGGTTCAAGGGGTTCTTTACCCCTGCGCAGCTTCTTGCTCTGTACAGGGGCACAGTGCGTCCTTGTATTGAGTATTGTTCACATGTGTGGGGAGGATCCTCTCACATCGCAGTCCTAGATGAAGTAGAAAGGAAAGCCTTTCGTATCATTAACTCCCGTCCACTCACCAACTCTCTGCAATCTCTCTCTCTTCGCCGCAATATTGCATCTCTCTCACTATTCTATAACTATTACAATAATCAGTGTTCCTCGGAGCTTTCCCAGTGTATACCACCTCCTCTACGTAGGGTATGTAGTACCCGCCTTGCAACACAATCCCACCCCTACTCTGTGCAACTCTCCAACCCAAGAGTGAAATGCTATTCTCAGACTTTCTTCTATTCAACTGCTTAGCTCTGGAATTCTCACCCAGAATCAGTCTTTCCCTCTTCTATCTATCTATCTATTGCCTGACGCCGTGATCCCCGAAGGGGTGGCCACGAACGAACTGCCCCCATGCACCTCTGTCCCCAGTCAGTCGACGCCCCTCCCCCCAACCAGCACTCCCTTTCCCTCTTCCTATGACTTAAATTGCTTCAAACTCTGTGTGTCCAGGCATTTTAGCTCGAACGTCCCTTGATTTCGGCCCTGTCACTCTATGAAATCTGGGGGAGGCAATCGCTGCAGGCATTTATGCCTTTTGTCTCACTCATTCACATAGAAATAAAAAAACAAAAAATCCCATTTGAGGTGAAGCCATTGATTTCGGGGCTGATAAGTGATTGTTTTTTGTTTATGTTTTTTTTTTTTTTTTTTTTTTCTATATGCCGACTACTCACTCTTGGGTATAGGCTGAGAGCCTGTACATTCAACCGCTAATCATTGAACGGTGGAGCCCGTGAGGTCTCGTTCCAGTCTATGGGGTAAAACATATGAAGCACTTTTAGCTGCAACCAGCCCCTGCCATCTTGCTTTCATAGGATGCATGGGGCTTAGTTGCCCCCTCATGGCTCGAAGCAGCCCCATCTCCGAAGCTGCCTCGCTCCAGTGCTTCACTGTCTCACCTCCTAGACTCGGACCTTCACTCTCAGAACGCCACCTATTGAGCAATGGACTCGCTAGGCATTGTCCCCCTGTAGCATATTCTGAATATGGGGATATTCATACAGTGCTATTTAATCAGGGAACAATGAGGGTATTTATTTGGCCTTTTTGGTGGGCTTTGTGGTAATGCACTGATACTAGGTACAGCACAAATTCTATCCCAATAATATATTCCCATTGACATATCGGGAATCGAACCCGGGTCCATTGGATTACCAGTCCAGTGGCAAGATCACTCCACCACATCTCCCCTTCTGAATGCTTGTGTCCTTGCTTTTTTGGGGCGAACTGTTATATGCGTTCATCTCCTGTCGCCTCCTTTTCCTTTCTTGTGTCTCATACTGATCCTCCCTACCCCTTCTAGGAGTAAGGGCTGGCTACTGACTGACTGACCATCCTTTGGCTTCTATCCCTTTATCTGTGCCTTTATTCCTAATTTATTTTCTGTCTGTTTCATAGCTGCTGTTGTGGACGGCCATTGCTCACTTCCTCAACCTATCCACTTCGGTGGTCCTCAGGGTTCTGTCCTGTCGCCAGTTCTATTTTGAATAATCATTGATGATCTTCTCAACTGTATCTCTAGTCCTATCTATTCAAATGCTGATGACTCTACCTTAAACTATTCAACTAGTTTTCTACAATGTCCCACCATTCACTCACTCCAAAGCTCATGTGATACGGTCATAGCACGCCTATCTTGTGATCTATCAATTATTTCCGATTGGGGCAGAGACAATCTTTTTACATGCAATGCTTCCAAACCCAATTTTTGACTCTTCAACAACACACAAGTCAACCCTTCATCTTCTCTCAGTATTCCTGGTGTCTCTTTTTCTTATGATCTTTCTTGGAAAGGCAATATCACCACTCTTGCTAAAACAGCTTCCCAGAAGTTATGTGTGCTCAACCGTTTCTGTGGGTTCTTTATCCTCGCACAGCTTCTTGCTTTGTACAAGGGCACAGAGCACCAATATATCGAGTATATACTGTTCCCGTGTGTGAGGAGGTTCCACCCATACCTCACCTCTCGAGAAGGTAGAGTCAAAATTATTTTGTCGCATCAACTCACTTCCTCTTACTAATTTGTTTTGTTTGTTTTCTATGTGAGTAAGGGAGACACAAGACAGAACTGCGAGTGTCTGCCCCAGAGTTGAAAGAGTGACAGGGCCAAGATCAAGGGACGTTCGAGCCAAAATTCCAGGACACACGGAGTTTGAAGCAATTTAAGTCATAGGAAGAGGGAACGACTGATTCTGGGAGAGAGTTCAAGAGTTCAGCTGTTGAATAGAAGAAAGACTGAGAATAACATTTCACTCTTGGGTTGGAGAGTTGCACAGAGTAGGGGAGGGATTGTGTTGAAAAACAGGTGCCACATACCCTACATAGAGGAGGTTGTATACACTTGGAGAGCTCTGAGGAACACTGATTAATTATTGTAGTAGCGATAGAATAGCGAAAGAGATGCAACATTGCGGCGAAGAGAGAGAGATTGCAGAGAGTTGGTGAGTGGATGGGAGTTAATGATACAAAAGGCTTTCTTTCTACTTTGTCTAGGAGTGCAGTGTTAGAGAACTTCCCCACACATGTGAACAATACTCAATACACGGATGCACTATGCCCCTGTACAGAGCAAGAAGCTGTGCAGGGGTAAAGAACCCCTTGAGGCGGTTCAGCACACCCAGCTTCTGGGAGGCTGCCTAAGCAAGACTGGTAATATGGTCCTTCCAAGAGAGAGCAGAGGAAAAAGAGACACCAAGACTATTGAGAGAAGATGAAGGACTGATGTTTGTATTGTAGAGGTATAAGGGATAGTCCTCTGGGAATTCCCAATGGGTAGTAAGATGGAGAAATTGGGTTTGGAAGCATTAAAGGCAATTTATATCTCACAACACGCCACCATATGGCATCTTTCTCACTCTTCTGCCGCTATTACAACAATTAATGTTCTTCAGAGCTTTTTAAGTGTATACTTCCTCCCTTACAGAGAGTGTGTGGCACTCGCCTTTCAAACATATTCCTACCCCTATTCTGTCCAACTCTCTACCCCGAGAGTGAACTAATATTCCCAGCTTTTCTTCTACTCAACAAGCAAAGTCTGGAACTCTCTCCCTCAATCTATCTTTCCTTCATTCTATGACATAAACTGCTGCAAACTCTGTGTGTTCAGACAATTTAACTCTAACATACAATACCTTGAATTTGTCTCCCTATTTCTTTTTTCAATTTTGTTGCAGGCAGCTTTGCCTTTTGTCTCCTTCACAAACTTAGAACAAATATATATAGGTAACAATAAATAGAAACAATATTGAAAGACATTAGGCTTTAGTTTTTCTTGGCTAAATGATGAATATAATTCCCTTTATATAGTATATTGACCCGGGAACGGCGAGAACACTCTTAACCCATAAAAGGCGAGCGTCCTCATATGAGTCGATACTGGGCAAAGGCGAGCGTCCTCATATGAGCCAAGGCCTAAAAAAAAACTTTTAAAAAGCCCCAGTAGCACTTAAAAAAAAAAAATTGTGTTTAAGCGAGATAATTCCCCTCCAGACCTCATATAACTGCTCCCCATGTGTCAAAACCCCCACCTTTCCCCCCCCCCACCTTCAATTATCACTTATTTGTCCTCTTATTCCCATTTTCATTGGTGTTTTTATCGTACCAATACCTCCAAACAACCCACCCGTATCCCGGATCGCATCGGAGATCGGCCCAACATTCTTGACCTGTTTCTAACTTCTAACCCTTCTTCTTATACTGTCGATCTTTTCTCTCCTTTGGGCTCCTCCGACCATAAACTTATCTCTGTCACCTGTCCTATCTCTCCAGTACAGCCACCCGATCCTCCTAGCCGGCGGCGCTTGTGGCACTTTGGCGCTGCCGACTGGGAGGCTCTTCGGCAGTACTTCTTTGATTTCTGCTTCCATGGCCGGGGACCCTCGGAGAGTGCTGAACGCATTACCGAGGTAATCCTATCGGGCATGGAAGCATACATTCCATTCTTTCTCTCAGACTAATGCTAAAAATCTTGGTTTACTCACGCCTGTTCTACTGCTGTCCGCAATAAGGAGGAAGCATTCAAACGGTACCGACGCCTTAAAACTCAAGACTCTCATTCTTCATATGTTTCTGCCCGGAATCAAGCCAAATCTGTTCTTCGACTTGCCAAACACTCTTTCATCAATAATAAATGCACTGAACTATCCAACTCTAGCTCTTCCCAAGCTTTCTGGCATCTAGCCAAAAACCTCTCCAACAATTTCTCTTCCTCGTCTTTCCCTCTCCTTTCCCACTCTGATGGCACAACCATCACTTCTTCCTCTGACAAAGCTAAACTCTTCGCTCAAACTTTTGCTAGAAACTCCACCTTGGATGATTCCGGTGCTATTCCTCCCTCTCCGCCCTCCTCTCTCTTACTTATGCCTAATATCCTAATCTCTTCTAAAGATGTACTTTCTACCCTATCTGGGCTTAACACTAATAAGGCGTACGGTCCGGACGGTGTTCCTCCTGTTGTTCTCAAAAACTGTGCTTCCGTGCTGACTCCCTGCCTAGGCAAACTCTTTCGTCTCTGTCTATCCTCTAACGTCTTCCCTTCATGCTGGAAGTTTGCTCACATTCAACCTGTCCCAAAGAAGGGTGACCGCTCTCAACCCTCCAACTATCGTCCAATTGCTCTTATCTCTTGTCTTTCTAAAGTTTTGAAACTATTCTTGCTTCCAAATTTCTTAAGCATTTCTCTTCTCATAATCTGCTCTCAGATCGCCAGTATGGCTTCCTGGTGATCTTCTTTCATATCTTACTAACTCTTGGTCATCCTCCTTTCGGGACTTCGGTGAGACTTTTTCTATTGCACTAGACATATCGAAAGCCTTCGATAGAGTCTGGCATAATCTTTAATTTCTAAACTACCCTCCTTCGGTTTCTATCCCTCCATCTGTGCCTTTGTCTCTAATTTCCTTTCTGGCCGTTCCATAGCTGCGATTGTGGACGGCCATTGTTCACTTCCTCACCCTATAAACTCCGGTGTTCCTCAGGGCTCTGTCCTATCTCCTATTCTCTTTCTAATTTTTATAAATGATCTCCTTAACTGTACCTTAATTCCCATCCATTCATACGCAGACGACTCAACTTTACACTACTCAATTAGTTTTTCAGAACGCCCCAGCCAGCAATCCCTCAACGACAAACGTAATGAAGCCATAGAACTCTTAAATTCTGATCTAAATACTATTTCCAATTGGGGCAGAGAAAACCTTGTTAACTTGAATGCTTCCAAAACCCAATTTCTCCATCTATCTACCCGTCAGGATCTCCCAGCGGACTATCCCTTATTCTTCAACAATACAAAAATCAACCCTTCATCTTCTCTCAATATTCTTGGTGTCTCTTTTTCTTCTGCTCTCATTTGGAAGGACCATATTACCAGTCTTGCTAAGCCAGCCTCCCAGAAGCTGGGTGTGCTCAACCGCCTTAGGGGTTCTTTTCCCCTGCACAGCTTCTTGCTCTGTACAGGGGCATAGTGCGCCCTTGTATTGAGTATTGTTCACATGTGTGGGAGGTTCCTCTCACACGCTCTCCTAGACAAGGTTGAAAGGAAGGCCTTTCGTATCATTAACTCCCGTCCACTCACCAACTCTCTGCATCTCTCTCTCTCCGCCGCAATGTTGCATCTCTCTCGCTATTCTATCGCTACTATAATAATCAGTGTTCCTCAGAGCTATCCCAGTGCATACCACCTCCTTTACGTAGGGCACGTGGTACCTGTCTTGCAACTCAATCCCACCCTACTCTGTGCAACTCTCCAACCCAAGAGTGAAACGTTACTCTCAAACTTTCTTCTACTCAACATCTGAGCTCTGGAACTCTCTCCCAGAATCAGTCTTTCCCTCTTCCTATGACTTAAATTGATTCAAACTCCGTGTGTCCAGGCATTTTGGCTCGAACGTCCCTTGATTTTGGCCCTGTCACTCTTTCAACTATGGGGGAGGCACTCGCTATAGGCAGTTATGCCTTTTGCCTCCCTCAATCACATAGAAAAAAAAAAAAAAAAAAAAAAACGGTCTAAGCCGTGCTGATGTTGCTAGAGAGGGTGTAGAGTGTCTAAGAGTGTGAGTGAGTAAGTCAGTCTAGATCCAGGCTCCGAGAAGGGAGGGTGTGGCCCGCCTCAGCTCCACACTTGAAGAATGGGCGGTCGGCAAATATTCGGGATTTTGACCATATAAACACTATTCCTACTTGTTTTATTGTTGTTACATGTTGCTACCTTTATATTAAACGTAAAATAGGCGCATATGAATAAGTAATAACGATATTTATCGTAAAATGACGATTATAGGTGGGAATGGAGCCCAATATGTCCGCCCAGTTGTGTGGTGTCCATTACACATAACTCGCCGTTTTAGGGTTAAGGGGACCGACCGGTTAATTACAAACTTCCAGGTCTTACTTTCAATTTAAATGAAATTTGGCACAGGTGTATATGACCATAAAACTAGATCAAAACAAAAAAAAAATTTTTTTTTTTTGGCTTTTTTCTTGCAATTTAGGCAAAACAACTTTGAAAATCATAGCACTGCAGAAAATGATAAACTCCTACAGAAATCCCCATAGCACATGTTTTATGTGATCAAACAACTCACAAAAGGTGTATCTGTAGTTTCTATGAAACACATTTTATATATTTTGTGTATTTGTTCGATTTAGGTGATTACGGATACAGGCGAATATATTTATAGAAAATTACAAATTTGACGACATATTGTGAACAAAAATTAAATTACTAGAGTAAATTGGCTTTATAGGCCTTTTAGTGTTTTGAATTACCTTTCCAATGGTATATACACCATTCCTATAGGTCCAATAATAACTGTAGAATAACATCCGATAGTGCCGTAATATAGGTTCTGAGAAAAACAGGTGAAAGTCCAAGGTAATTAGGTGAACATTTTTACTTTTGTGTTTTAGATTTACAATATTTTACGCAGGAACATGGCAAAGTAGAAGATAAAGCATATGGGAGGTTGTAGAGTAGCTTACGCTCTTTCGATTTATATAGGTATGCTCCTCGTACGACCAGTAGTTACTGAGCATGTTAATTTCAAAGTTCGCTACATAACGTTTTTAGAATTACAGGAAAAGTTTGGAAAACATAAAAAAAACGGTTTCCAATGGGTTTTCACAAATAACATTTCACTGGCTTATGAAGGGATGTTGACTCTTGTTGAGTAAACACCTATTGGTATTTTCAGGATTTCGAGTTTTTTAAGCCTAAATTAACCGGTTGGTCCCCTTAAGAGGTTTTGGTGGGCAAAGGTGAGAACACTCTTAAGAGGTAAGGCCTAAAAAAAAATAAAAAAAAATAAAATGCCCCAGTAGCAATAAAAACAAACGAAATGGTGTTTAAGTGAGATACTTCCCCTCCATGCCTACTATCACTCCTCCACATATGTCAAAATCCCCTCCTTCCCCCCCCCTCCTTCAATTATCACCTATTTGTCCTCTTATTCCCATATTTATCAGTGTATTTACCGTGCCAATATCTCCAAACTGGTCCTAGGGTGTGGTCTTACGTGTGTCTATGCATGGGAAAGAGCGAGAGAGACAGGCCTCAGTCTCCCTCCAGACATCGAGAGAGCAGGGTGTAGGCCTCGTGTGTCTCTCACCTCATGAATGAACAGTCGTCAATTATTCGCGATTTTCACCCTCCAAATACTATTCCCACTTGTTTTATTGCTGTTCCATGTTACTATCTTCATATTATATGTAAAATAGGTGCATATGAATAAGTACTAACGATATTTATCGTAAAATCACGATTTTAGGTTGGAATAAGGCCAAATATGGCTGCCCAGTTATAGGGTGTTCATTACATATAGCTCGTGCTTAGCAGGTTAAGAGCTGCCTGACATTACCCATGCTATAAAAACAGCAACGTTATCACAGTTTGGCTCACTCGTGGTGGACTTTGTAGCAGGGGGAACATGTGTGACTAAACTCTATGGTCGGGCATGGCCACTTATGAAGGAGTACAAAGGAGTACAAAGGAAATCAAGCAACAACAGTTCTAGTGACCCTTCTAGGTTGCTTGTCCTCCAAAACACTGAGGATCAAGTGTCCAAACAGTGGTTTAGAGTGGGTAAGGGAACATTGGAAAGGGAATTACTGCCCTGGAACTAATGTCCGTGGCAGGATTAGGAAGTTAGTAGAGGACAGATGGGTTAGTAACTGAGGGGGGGATAAAATAAAGTTATTCATTTACAAATGCAGTCAGTCGCGGGTTTGATGAGAGATATTTGTCTAGGCGGAGTTTAAATTAATCAACGGTGATGCAGTCTATAACGTTTCGGGGAAGCCCATTCCACAAGTTGACAACTCGATTGAAGAAGAAATTCTTAGATTAGTGCGAATCTAAGGGGGTGGAAGGGGGCGCAACTCCAACCCTCGACCACCACAGTGTTACAAATTAACGCTTTACACTTTTTCTGGACCCTTTTTATCTCTCGATAATAGTTTCAGTTCAACTGCACTTATGCATGAGGAGCTAACAATCAAATAGATAAACACACAAACAGACACTGACAAATATTATGTAGATTATGTACACTACAGTATGTGTTCCCAGTGAGCAAAGTATCATGATTTCTATTTTGGTGGTTATGAAATTAACAGGCATATGTTTGCAATTGCGTAAGTCAATAATTATAAGGTCTAGTAAACTAATACTTGTGTTGACTATTTTTCATAATTATGCGATCCTGTCTGATGTGAACCATCCCGTAATACTACATCCAACTAATTTGAATTCTAAGCTATTTACTTATAATAATTTAGTGAAAAATAGTCTTGAGAAGCAATACATTTCAATATTCCTCAACCACGTTGTAAATGTTTGAAATAAGATACCACGAGACGTTATTAATTGTGAAACTGTAGGACATTCAAAATATGCTTATATGAACATTTATATAATCAAACCCTCATTCATCTACTTTATTTCATAAGTGAATAATCCAATTAAAATGAGTCACTGACATATTATTCTACTTCACATTTTAATTATTATCGAACAGCCCTGTTAGGATTGAATATTATCTTGTTGTTCGTATTCCCTTGTATATTCCTTTGAATTTGTAGACACTGATGTACTGTATATACATTCAGGCTCATTGCGTCAGTGGAGGAATAAGCTTGAGATCTCAAGAAGGTAATATATGTATATGTATATTAAAGTAAATAACACCAGTAAGTTGCATAGCTCCCTTTCAATATTAATCATTAATAAGCTTTAATCGATTAAATATGGTTGTGAACTATTTATATCAAAGTATCTTCAACCCTTGCATCTACAATATTGCATTCCTAAGCTGAATGTAATCGCTTGAACATATACTTATCATAGAGGAAATGAGGGCGTATTACTTAGAACTAGAGAGAGAGAGAGAGAGAGAGAGAGAGAGAGAGAGAGAGAGAGAGAGAGAGAGATGTGTCCTGAATCATCTAACCATAGCCAGAATACAGTAACGTCAGCTAAATGTGTTACGTTATTCCAATCAACGTATTCAATTCAACGTGTGTACTTATCAAATTCTTTACGTTTGGGTTAATGCGCTGATGGTTAGAACATTTCGCCAACATTTTGTATTGGACTAATGGGTTTTCAACCCAAGGGAAACCAAGCGTCGTAGAGTATGCAAAAACCCCTCACTGGATAGGTCGTCAATCAATTCAATATGAATCGCTCTGGTTACCGCACATGTGAATAGGACGGCATATACCTTTATGATATTACCGGGCGATTCTCTAACATGAATCGCTCCGGTGTAGTCTACCCCGGTTACCTGAAATGGTTCAGATCTTTGTACCCTGAACTCAGGCAAGGGAGGTAGATCAACTGGGGAGTAAGGCTTACCCTGTAATCTTTTACAGATAGTACAGCTATTGTGGATCCCTTTAATTGCTTGTCGCATCTTAGGGATCCACCAACGTTGTCGCATATACGCCAGAACATAATTTACGCCAAAATGTAGGCAGGTCCGATGGCATTGGCGAATCAACATTTTGGTAATCAAATGAGAGGAGCTAAGGAGGACAGGATATTTAGCAGAATCAATAATGTCCGCTTTTTGTATCCTGCCTCTACACTTAATTATGCCTCCTTCCATATATAATCCTAGCTGCCTCATTAAGTTTGAGGGTTTGGCCTTTGACTCCTTGCTCAGGATTTGATGTTCAGTAGGATAAGATTCCTTTTGTACTAAACATATTAGTTTTGCTTCTGCTGATCTCAATTCATGGAGTCTGATATGCTTCGAATCTTCACTAAGGAAAGACCCGTGAGCCCGACTTCTCATGTTGTTAATGAAACGGTATATCCATGCAAATACCCGTATTACTTGATCATAGCTGCCGTAACGTTCCCACTCTACCAACTTGTTATCCTGATGTGTAGTACTCACATTCGAACTACTTAACACATCATCTTGGGGCCGACTTGGAGGATCAGATATGCATTCCCTGAAATCCTGAGGCCATTCAGTTGGAGATGTAAGCCATGGAGGTCCATGCCACCAAATAGAGGAAGACATAAACTGCTGTGCCGAGATCCCCCGTGAAATTATGTCACTGGGGTTATCCCTGGTGCTCACATAGCGAAATGTAGCTGTAGGAACTAAGTCATGAATCTCATCAGTGCGATTAGAAACATAAACAGGTAACACTTTCTGGCTGTGTACCCATGAAAGCGCTATTTGACTGTCGCTCCAGACATAGACGTTATTAATCTGTAGTATGTCTGCATAAGCATCCAGTGTAAACTTTATTAGACGAGCAGACAGAAGCAATGCAGTAAGTTCTAATTTAGGAACTGTAATTTCTTTATAGGGGCTACTTTGGCCTTCGCTATAGCCAGCGTCGCTACACTACCATTGCATATGTATATGGCAGTACCGTACGCACTATTACTAGCATCAGAAAAGGCATGTAGATCCACCTGTTGACCACTAATAACCTGACGATTAAGTTGGACCTTGCAACATGTGGAAAGGTCCGACCGAATCAACCGCCAAGTATCTTGTAACTCAATCGGGAGGGGTGTATCCCAATCTAGTTTTAGCCGCCACAGTTGCTGTAAAAACATACGAGCACGGATTGTTACAGGCCGCAAAAAACATAGGGGATCAAACAACCTTGCTGACAAGCTTAAGCAGTTTCGCTTGGTCATAAGCTCACTGCCGCATGGGGTGTGACAGAAGGATATACAATCTGTGGTAGTGTCCCATTTGTGGCCTAAAAACTTCACCTCACTATTCTCAGTAGCTACACAGTCAGAAACAAATTGACCTTTCAAAAGATCACTATTAGTGGCCCATTCTCTTAAGTATAAATGAGCCTTGGCAAATATATCACGGATTTCCCAGCATCTCTTGAGCAATAAATTTTCATTGTCTCCGGTGCCTTGACGATTGTCCACATAGATCCCCTGCCTGATCTCATTCTTGAAGTCAGGATCTAGTCCAGCCTCCTCAAGATGACGCAAGATAGTAGCGTTGAGAAGGAACTGGGAACAGGTCGCCCCGAATAAGACGACTCTGAACCTGTAGACCAGATACTCTGAATCTAGATCCATTGGGTCCCGTGGCCATAAAAATCTTGTCGAGTCCCTGTCTTCACGATGGAGTTGAAGCATCAGGAAGGCCTTCTCAATATCGGCGACCCATGCAAACTTATGACATCTGAAGCGCAACATAATTTGCGCTAGATCAGAGACCAGGGACGGACCCGTGTACAGACAATCATTCAGGCTATAGGAGCGATCACTGGATTTAGCAGAGCAGTCATACACAATACGAACAGGAGTGGTGGAACTGTCCTTTTTAATCCCATGGTGAGCAAGGTAATGGATGTCATCCCCATACTCACTGAGATCTACTCTCTCCACAAATCCACGTTGTACCTGCTCGGCCAAAACTGCCGCATAAGTCTCGCAATAACTTGGATCCTTGACAAACTGCTTCTGAAGGCCACGTAACCTACCAAGTGCTAGATGGAAATTAGTAGGTAATTTACTCTTGTTATCATTCCAAGGGAGCCTTACCACATACTGACCTCTGCCAGAGTCATACGTTACAGTCTCTTCATACGAGCTTAACACTAGCTTGGACTCACGATCAAGTTCATGTGGGTCAATTCCAATATTGTCCAAGTCCCATAGCTTATCTATATCAGTACATGTATTATCAGGCACCTTTGGCCTAATATATTTATCTATGGAGCTTACTGCTACCTTGAGGACCGTAACCACCTCCACCTGTGTGTCTTGAGAGGAAGTGGCATAGGATCCAGAAATGGCATAACCTTGGATCGTGGGGAGCATTATTAGCTTATCTACCCGCCGATATCCAGGGTGAACCAGGTCGTAGTAATAATCAGCTCCGACCAGTAGCATAATACCATTGTTAGCAGAGAGTTGATCATCAGCCAGCTTATACCCCTTGCTTCTGAGATATTTCAAATGTGGTTGAATCTCTGATGCTATATAGAAACTGGGTAGTGTGTCGACCACAACAGCCTTGATGGGACATACCTTTCTTCTACAAACATAGGAAATCTCCACGATATCATAGTCACTGGAATCTATTTCACCAGTGAAACCATGGAGACGCAAATTCTCTTGACCCTTGCTGGTACACTTGAGCTGGGGTAATGATGACCGCAGAACGAATGACCTCTGTGAGCACTGGTCAAGTAAGGTGCGCGTCATTATAGTATTATTATTACTTCCCACTACTGGCAGCATCATAGTAGGAAGCAATTGACATTCTCGAGAAGCAATGGACATGGCAGATACTTTATCACCCTCGCTCTTACTTTTCTCATGTGACTCTTTGGGGGTTCTCCCCTTTTCTTTGCCGTCGTGCCGATCAGACTGGGTGCAAAGGGAAAACCAATGTTTCCCCTTGCAATACTTACAAGGTTTGATGTAGGAATTGGTGCAGGTACTGTTAAAGTGGTCTCTTGTCAGACAGCTGGTACATAACTTAAGCGATTTAGCCTTGCTAACCTTCTGTGTAGCCTTAGGATACTTAGGACACTGATACCACAGATGACCGTGGACACTGCACAATTTACAACCTAATGAAATTGGCCTTTTCTGTTTAGGAGAAGTCTGTACCGGGAAAGCTGCAGTAGATGGCGACATCTCCACTTGTCGGTAGTGTCCAGTACTCTCCATATTGAAGACTTCAGTCTGGTACACCTGCACCAACGCTTCCAAGTTTAGTGGAGAGTCGCTTAGTTGTCGTCTTAAGATTTCCCTTAGGGGAGAGGGTATTTTATTCAAGATATTCACACTAAATATCTCCTCCTTGGTGACGGCCATTGTCTCCATAGATCGGAGGAGGCTCTCAAAGGAGGCATAGTACTCCTTTAGGGCCGTCACATCATAGGATGGAGGATCTAGCGTGAAGAACTTAGTAATTAACGCGGTCTTGATGACTTCCACTCTCCCGTAGGTTCTCTTCAGCAACTCCACTGCAGACTCGTAGCTGGTAGCTTCTAGCTTGTACCCATCGACTAACTTCAATGCCTCCCCTTTCAATTGACCACGGAGATATGTGAACCTTTGGATGGATGTGAGTGTTTTATTATGATGGACGGAACACTCAAAAATATCCCAAAATCCTGTCCAGGTAGCCGAATCCCCGGAAAAGGTAGGCAAAGTAAGCTTCGGCAGGTTAAAACCAGTCGCCTTTGGTGTACCGGTATCCTTAACAGAGGTTGATTCTTGGGTGGAAGATAGTCTGGCTAAGGCTGTATTAACGTACTCAAAATACTCAAGATCTGCCGACATTTCTTCTTCCACATCGTCAGTAACTGTCAATAAACCATATACCTGCTGAGCATAACTATCATAAGTAGCTAGCGATTTAGTAACAGTAGCAAATTTACCTTTTATCTGATCTGCCGTGGCACTTATTAAAAATTCATCAAGATCTCTTAAACATCTATTTAAACTTCCCTTCATCCCTCCCTTAAGAATCTTAAGTTTCTTTAAATCTGTCATCGTTAAGGTCTAATTTTAAGCAACGTAAAGTACAATGAGGTCAGACTACAAACCGTTAATCGCTTAGGAATCAACAGCGGCAAACCCCCATTACTTAAGAAATTTACTCAAAAAGAATTACATAATACTTACATCCCCGTAACAGCCCTATTTTGGCTAAATAAATAAACCGCATAGGCCGCTCGTAAGGTGTTAATATAAACTATCGAAAGGAAATGATCTAACTAGACAAAATAATAAAATACTAAATCCATTAAAAGAAATGGTAAGGTGAAGCACTAATTATTGTAAGCCCTTTATAGGTAAGCCTAGTTGGTTAAGCTACAATCATGAGGTCTGACTATTAACTGTCAATCGCTTAGGAATTAACAAAGACCGACACTCATGACCGCCACTTTAAGCAACTAGGCCTAGGCTATTATGAAATTTAAATATAAAAGGTCACATGAGAACCCTCCCCACCAGCATAATTAATAATGAGTCCCACAATGACAAAACACAAGCAACACCACAGGCACACCACCAAAGCGAAATGAAAAGCCACCACAGACACCTGCAGGCCTAGACTGCCTAGCCTAGCCTATGAGCGCGAAATGGCGCCCGACGAAATTACCCCAACCCCAATCTCCAGCCCAGCTAACCCACCAAAAAAACGCCAAGGATCACACGCCCAAAAAAACCTGGAAACCAGTCCCAAAAAAGATAGAGACGGCGCCTAAATGGTAAAAAACATGAGGGAAGAAACTGGGTGTAAACTAGGGAACGGCAGTCGGCCAACAACACGCGAGGCGGCAGCCATTTGTAAGCCCACAAGCGTCAAGGAAGCAAACAAAACGGTATAATTACCAACGAGGCATGACATGTACACATACAATATCGATACATTACAGTTAATATTTAACCTAACTTATGAATAAACTACAATACACAAAGAACCAGCCGAAATCGTACAAGCGATACGATACCGCCAAATTCAAAGGTCCTATTGGACCTAAAACTGTCGGGATCATTACCCTATTCCCGACAGTTATTAAGCACCATAATGTATTTTTCATGTAATTATTAACCTCAACATAGCCCACTTTTATGTATTTACTATGCCCCTATTCATACGAGATCACGCAACCTGACCAAGAAAAATAACCCAAATATGTACTGACTGAAACTACAGGAAGTCAGTTCACACTCAGTAGCTTGCTCCGTCCGGGAGTATAAGTACCTAAACACTCCGTCCGGATAAGTCTGTCCGGGAGCTGTTTGCCTGAGAGAGAGAAGGAGCCTGCTGTCCACTGCCCCCCTGCCCTTGGACTCCTGCTGAAGCAGTACCCTGACGTCTGGCCCTGCTCCCTGGACTCCTGACGAGTGGCCCCATTACGTCCAGATGCCGTGCCCGGACCTCTGTGACGCCCCGACCCTCGTACTTGGCCCTTCTCCTCCTCCACGCCCTCCACGCTAACCCTAAGTGCTTCTGCGTATCTCAATTTGTGGCCATTGTTGCAGGTAAGGTTATATATGCGAGTATTCCGAAAGTGTTATTAAGTTGATCTGTGCCTAGGATCTGTGCCGGTTATTTATTCAATTATCGATCTGTGTATGCCAGCCGTCCGGCTGGCTCAGTTGATAGCGTGCCTGATTCCCATCTTGTAGGTCTCGTGTTCAATCCCCGCTCAGATTGAAAAGTTTTTCTGGGATACAGTCGGCGGTTACCATCTCCCCATGAGCAAGGGGGATGGATAATGGTCTCTGGTAGACTAAAGAAAGCCAAGCGCTTGTGAATCCTCGAAGGAGGAGATACGGGCGCTATATAAGTAACCAGAAGATTATTTATTATTATTATATGTTACATAGTCATTTATCCTCCCATTCAATCTTGATCTGTGCGAGTGAATTAATCGGTGACTGGTCAACTCAACCAGTAGACCATTTCAACCAGTAGCTCTCAACCAGTACCAAATCAACCAATACGGTTAGGTTAGGTTGGGTTAGGTTAGTACTATATTTTGGCACTGGTTTGCTTGGTCAGGGTTAATTTGGCACTGGTTGAGAGCTACTGGTTGAAATGGTCTACTGGTTGAGATGACATGGAACCGAATTAATCGCACTAGATATTGCTTGCAATATATTTCTTGAGGTGTTATCATTAATTATCAATTGTACACCAGTGATATACATCCATCTCGATCCAGGCTCAAGACGGAATACTCTCAGATGTCACCTATATATGTTATTTATTTTCTTGTATATCCAAGTTGAAGTGTAAACGTATACCGTGAAGATATTCCCTTATTTACTACCATTTACGTAGGACCTATGCCCAAATTTTAATCTATATATCTTTCCTTACCGAAAAGTCAAGTTGAGTTAACCTTAATTCTATTATTCGAGCTATCTTGTTTCTACCAGTGCTTGTTAATTAATCTGATCTACGTGTGTGGGTAATTTATAATTATTTTCACACATTTATAGTAACTCTTGTTCAAGTTATTTGTTATTCATGTCTCCTTATTATCGTAGAGACCATTTCTATTTCGATTTTACTATTTCCATAGTAACTATTTAATTACATCATATGTTTATGTAATTCGCATACGCCATATCTTTGATCCACGTATTGCCAGATAGGGATTTGCTATTATATTCAAATGTCCTTTAATACTATTACCGTAGTAGTTTAACCTAGTACAACTTCGTCGTGTACGCCCTTTTATATTCTGAGTTCTTCCGAATTCTAATTTACTGTGATTATCCAGTTGCATTTTAATTGGGTGTCTTTTCCTCATTTTATATTAACTTGCTTTCATTCCAAAACATGTTATAGCGAGTCATTGATCTAAATTTTAATTTTAATTCTATACATGTGTGTATCGATCTCTTATCCGGTGTAAATCTATTTTTCGTATCCGTGTGTCGAGTCTTTCACAAAAAACGCTTAGATAAGTAAATTCCTAAAAAACCTAAACCACCCTGTCGATAAGCTCCTTAGTATATATTTAATATTCACCCAGTGTCTTATAGTCGCACTATTTCAAATTATAAATTCATACCAAAGCAGTCACTCTGACCAAGGGTCGAACGCACTACCTTTTATTTATCTTACCTGTGACCCTTCCGTTAATCCCCTTGATAAGCACTCATCGCCCCACGCTCGTGAACGCTATTTCAAGTCAATTCGCCTTATGCTAGAAGTCTTCACGTTAGACGTTTCACTCACATACGTGTTATCATTTGACTTGATTACCTATGTACAGTCTACGACAGAACTGCTGTCTTGGCCTGAGGCAATGTGTTAGTTCACTCACCTGTTAATAGATGGCACTTTAATCGCTTCTAATAAAACGGGGCGGGGTTAATATAGAGGTTCGAAGGAGGAGGAGTCAAACGTGTGTGTGTGTGTGTGTGTGTTCGAGAACGGCACGCAGAATAAGTTTATTTTAACATAACACACAGGCTATATTATAAAATTAGCCCATGCTGGATCACAAATAAGTAACACACATTAGGTGTTGCGTTATTTATGGAATTTAATACACAGACAATCAAGTTTCTATCCTTCGCAGTTTCCATTTCCCCTTCTCCCCCTCTCCCTTTCACCCCAACTCTCCTTCTTCACCCGCTTCCTCTCCGCTCCCTCCCTCCCACCTCTCTCTCTCTCTCTCTCTCTCTCTCTCTCTCTCTCTCTCAAGGACATAAAAGATACCTTCTAAAATACGCAGAATAATACTATGCGATTGTTTTGAATTTACATATACATAATCTATTTTGTATTAATTTCACCACACCACCAAACGCCTCCAATGAAATTAATGAAAGCATGTATGTGATCCACCGGGATTCGAACCTGGGTTATCACACACAGATTTTTAGACACCTTAACCATTACACCACCAAGACGGTTAAAGGTTTATGCACACGCCTACGACTTATGAAATAAATAATAAATGTTAGGGATGACAAAAGTAACATATATATTGATTAGGAATAGGATAACTAGCGAGGCAGCGAACACCACCTGTTACTCGCTGCCTCGCTAGATATCCTATTCCTAATTAAGCTACGATTCCCGAAGAACACGTCTATATTTGTTTATATATATATTAAGTGTAACAATAACACTTAGGATTTACGTTATTTGTGTTGGCTTAAGGAATAAGTTGGATAATACACATACTTGTGACCTCCACAATTTGTAATGTTTGAGGAGACGGCGCTTCAACCTCTCTCCTCTGTCCATCACATTCAAGCACCAACCCACCCACACCAACACTAACACAGGATACAAAACAGACACACACTCACACCCAATAACATAAAACGCACATCACACACATGATCACATACAACGTAATGGGCACAAATCACTCACACATGATAACATAAAACGCACACACACACACACACACACACACACACACACACACACACACACACACACACACAAGCACACACACACACACACACTCACCGGTCCAGGCCAACTAGAAAAGGTATTAGCATTATTGAGGAGATGCTGCTGTCTTCAGTGCGTGTCATGGTCATCCTGAGCCTTACGACTTATACAGACTAATAACACACATAACAAAGCCACTATAACAACTTCGTCTCTCTCCAACACCCCTTCTCCCCTCTCTACACTCTTCATAAAATAGGAAAAGTAGAAAGTAGCTACGAGGTGCCGTTGTGAAGGCGTAAGGTCGGTTCACACGGACAGTTTTTGTTTCCAATTCTCTCCCCCGACCTTCAAGGATGGGGAGAGTTGCTGTACAAATTCCCTGTGAAATTCAAAAAGTGTTCACACGAGAGAGTCGAGCCAAAGGTAGGGACTGTGGACGGAGAATTGCCAAGCAGAAAACGCGTGGACCACAACGCACAAATATGGAGGATGAACAAAGGAGAGCGTTTGGTGTGATTGCGGCGTTTTTGACTCTATTAAGAGACGGAGCTGAACCGCCTCGCATCTGGAGTCGCCAATGGCTCACCAGGAGACCAGTGGAAAGTGTATATTATCTTATCCGCAAACTTTGAATGGCTTGGTGAGGGAGCTTAGCCTGGAAGATCCGCAAACTTTGAATGAATGGATACGACTGGACCGAAGACAATACGAATATTTGTTAAGTCTTGTCACACCATTCATCCAAAAAATGGACACAAATATGAGAAAAGCTGTGAGTGCTGGAGAACGACTCATGATTACTCTTCGCTACTTGGCAACAGGTAGGCTATGTCTTATTATTGTTCAGTTTTGTTCCGAGCTCACAAGTAGGCCTACCCTTGGCAAGTTGGCTCTGCAATGTAGAGTGGAACTAGCCTAGGTTAAATAGTAAAGGTTATCATAATCATTAGCGTATGCATTAACTTTCAAGTGGTAGGCAATTAGGCTAGCCTAATAGCCTAATTTATTGATTTTCACAGGTAGGCCTAGGGTAGGCAATGTAGAGTGGAATTATCCTAGCCTATGTTATAGGTCTATAGTAAATGTTATAATTATTAGCGTAGGCCTAGGCTATGCATTAACTTTCTACTGGTAGGCTATTACTAAACTAATTACTGATTTCATTTCCACTTTTCATGTTATTTGGTAGGCGATACTAGGCTATAGGATAGGCAGTGGTAGGCTATGCCATCCCATTTGCATAGTGCAGTCTTATCAGCGTTTGGCCTATTAATAGGCTAATATTTGGCACAATTTCTCTGAACACGATTATGCCTAGCTTACGATAATTCTACAAATGTATCATATTAAAAGTCAAACTCATGTTTACATTTCTCTACTTTAACCTATGAAGTGCAATATACCTCATAGAAGGCACAACATTTAAATGAGAATATAAAGTTTATGTAATTATATGGTCAATATACAGGAGACGCAACAATATAGCCTAGGCCTAGGTAGCAAATTTATAATGGTAGTTTTAGGTTCCTATCATCATATGCTTCATTTCTATATAGGCCTAGGCCTACTTTTTATCCCCGGGGAAAACATTTTTGTTTGTTTTGGTCATTAGGCTAACCTAACCAAAAAACCTAAGCTAACCTAACCCAATAGCCCCCAAATACATTTAGGTTAGGTTAGGTTAGATTTTTGGGTTAAATGAAAAAAACAAAACTATTCCAAGAAAAAAATTAAAAACTGCAAGATTTTATTTTTTTCCCCGGTTATTTGACACTAGTCATGTGGGGGTGAGGGGGTGCAAAGCACAAAGATCAGGAGCAAGTCCATGATGTCCGAATTCACCCCAGATGACGGTACTCTGCTGAGGGGCACAGGGCCATGGGTGGGGTTTTGGTTTCCCGGGCGTTTCCGCACCCTCCTCAGCTCCCCGCCATGGAGTGGCTTCGGTCACCCAGGCTTTATTGTGGTCGGCGGGGAGGGTTCTGTGGGGGCACTCGGTTATGGCCTTGGAATTGCTCGGGGCCTTGGGGCTGTTCGGCCAGGCAGCTTGGGGAACAACAACAACAGCTGGCCTGGCCTGGGATAATGTATTTTAAATATATATTTTAATCAAATTACTGTACATGCGAATGTACGTGGTGTTTGGTATAAAATCTTAACAAATCAGCCATATAATTGAAAGTACAGTACAGTACTCTAGTGCACTAAAGTTGACAACTTCCTTGTGTACCACACAGTTCGCTAAGTGCCACAGATGTGAACAAAATTTTACTGTACTGTACTTATTTTCTCGCAGCATATTTAATATCGTGCCCATACTCTCCACACATACCGGTACCTAATCTGCACTTTTTAGAACTGTACATTATAATTATCAAACACTTGTATTATTTACAGTACCGGTACTGTTTCATTTACTCTCATTACCAACACATAAATTTTATTATTACTATTATTATCATTATATATTGTACATTTCAGCATTTATAGTGTGCTACTTTTTTTTTCAGGAGAAAGCCAGAGGTCCTTGGCGATGCAGTTCAGAGTCAGCCGAAATCTGGTGTGCTCCATCATTCCCGAGGTCTGCCGAGCCATCTACGAAGTATTAAGCCCTCTATATATGAAAATGCCGGACTCTGAGGGAGAATGGCGCCAGATTGCTGCGGCCTACAATAACACGTGGGATTTCCGTATGTGTATTGGGGCACTAGATGGGAAAAGAGTACTTCTTGAAAAGCCCGCTAACAGTGGTTCGATTACTTTTTTTTTTTTTTTTTTTTTTTTTTTTTTCTATGATTGAGGGAGGCAAAAGCATAACTGCCTATAGCGAGTGCCTCATTGAAAGAGTGACAGGGCAAAATCAAGGGACGTTTCCCAAAATGCCTGGACACAAGTTTGAAGCAATTTAAGTCATTGAAAGGAAAAATGATTCTGGGAGAGAGTCCAGAGCTCAGCTGTTGAGTAGAAGAAAGTTGAGAGTAACGTTTCACTCTTGGTGGAGAGTTCACAGAGTAGGGGTGGGATTGAGTTGCAAGAAGGGTACCACGTGCCCAAGTAAGGAGTCGGTATGGATAGCTCTGAGGAACACCATTTATAGTCTAGAATAAGGGAGAGATGACAACATTGCGGCGGAGAGAGAGCGAGATTGCAGAGAGTCTGTGAGTTTAAGTAATGAAAGGCCTTCTTTCAACTTTGTCTAGGAGAGCTCTGGTGAGAGATCCCAACACATGTGAACACCTCAATACGGCGACTATGCCCTGTACAGAGCAAGAAGCTGTGCAGGGGAAAAGAACCCCCTAATAGTTGAGCACACCCAGCTTCTGGATGTCCTTGCAAGCTGGATATCCTTCCAAATGAGAAGCAGACAGAAAAGAGACACCAAGAATAGTTCGATGCGAATCACACTTTTGTATCTGTTGAAGAATAAGGGATAGTCCGATGGAGATTGACGGGTAGATAGATGGAAATGGGGTTTCATTAAAGTTACCAAGGTTTTTCTCTATAAAATAGTATTTAGATCATTTATAAGAGTTCTAACTGGCTTCATTGTTTGTGTTGAGGGATTGCGGCTGGGCGTTCTGAAAAACTAATGGAGTCGTGCAGTCGTCTGCGTAGAAAGGGAATTAAGGTACAGTTAAGGAGATCATTTATAAAAATAGAAAGAGAATAGGAGATAGGACAGAGCCCGAGGAACACCGCTTTATAGATGAGGAAGGGAACATGCTCACAACCAGCCTATGGAACGGCCGGAAAGGAAATAGAGACAAAGGCACCGATCAGAAACCATTAGTTAGAAATAAAGATTTATGCAGACTCTTCGAACTTTCGATAGTCTATGCAATAGAAAAGATCTCTACCAGTCCCGAAAGGAGATGACCATTTTAGTAAGATATGAAACTATTCCAGTAGAGCTAATGGAGCCATACTGGCGATTCTGAGAGCAGATTATGAAGAGAAATGCTTTTTGGAATCAAGAATAGTTCAAAAACTTAGAAAGACAAGAGATAAGAGCAATTGGACGAAGTTGGAGGTGAGAGCAAAGGTAATTTCAGCATGATTCTCATGGCTTTAGTTGACGCAAACTACAAATTCATCCTATGTGGATGTTGGTTTGCCATTGGCAGGGCAAGTGATGGAGGACTATTTTTGGGTCAGTGTGTTCTCTTAATCAGCTTTGGAATACAATAACAATGTCATACAAATATTCCTCCTGAGAATCTGCCCATCTCACGTGAACGATGTCCTTATGTGATTGTAGGAGAATGATGGTTCCTTTAAAACAAACTTAATGAAACCTACGCGGGAAGGGAACAGACACCGGTACGAAGGATTTTTAATTACCGTCTTTCCCGTGCTAGAAGAACTTCCGTAAATGCTTTCGGAATTCTGGTAGCTCGGTTTTCAGATTTTTAGAACTCCAATCCGAACATCTCCTCCAAATGCTAAGAACATCGTGCTTGCTGCTGTAGCCTTGCATAATTTCTTGAGTAAGCTCCAGAGACAATTATGTAACTGAAGATCTTCTGGACAGGGAGGATGTACAGAATGGAAGGTTACAACAAGGTCGATGGCGACAACATCCTCACGGTGGAATGAATTGTTCTGCAACCTTGCCACCTGGTAATTTGCTAGAGATTGCCAAGCTGTCCGTGATTCATTCAAAACCTATTTTAATGGAGTGGGACGGGTTCGATGGCAAGATCGGATGGTCAACCTTCACTAACCTCCTAATAATAGTATTGTATTCACAAAGTGAAACCTGCAGCCCATAATGTGTTGGGAGGGCGACTGTAGCTTCATGGGGGAGGGTTGGAGATATTTCCTTCACCTTCGTCGTTGGCCTTGGACTAATTTTGAATAATTTTTCATCTTATGTCTATTGTTTTCCCAGTTCTGTGTTATTTGTCCCTTTGGTTGGCCTTCAGGCAGCCTATAACATGCCACTGGCTAGTTGTTGGTCTGACCTGATTTGTCTTCTCTGTTGTGGAAACCAGGTTCAAATCCTGGTGAATCATATGCTTCAAATTCATTGGGAGGTGTTTTGTGTTGAGAGTTAATGATATATATTACATTATTGTAGTTTTAGTAGGCATATTCCATTTATAAAATATTTGTTTTTATAATTTTACTAACTATTTATTTATGATTTCAATTAGCCTATAGTGTATTAAACAATCTTTGTGGTGACTGATTATTCTCTTTGTAAGGCTTTTTTCTGCCATTCGCTGAACATGTCCATACCAGTACAGCACCCTTCTGTCCACTCCATCAGACAAATGTTCCTGGTGGTTCACTTTCCTACGTACAGGTATCTCTTCATTCCTCAAACTGTCTCTGCGAGTCACTCCACACAAACTCCTCAAGCAGCTTATCTCCATCACTTCCAGCTTTCTTCTCACTTTTGCCTTCACAGTCTGTGTCATATCCCCATACATCAATGTTGGTACAACTATTCCTTGATATATTGCACTTTCATTCCAAGATTTCTCACCTTCAAAATATTTCTCTTAGCTCCGATAACTTTCATTCCTTCACATAATCTCTTTTTTACCTCCGTTCCTGTTGATCATTCCCCCTAGATATCTAAAATACTGCACTTGTACGAGTATTTCCCCATCCAGCCGCACATCTATATTCACCCCACGAGCATTCATAGGTAAGCAGCACCTATTATCACAAACCATGCGCAGTACAGTATGCTGAAACAGGTGGGCGCGAAGTCGATACAGTGTAGCGACTGCTGCAGTCTGTGTACCTGACGTAAAGAATTGCTGCTCTAGAATATAGGGACCTCTACCAAGAAAGAAGTCCAAAATTTAGACATTTGTATTCAAAGGAGAGCTTGTATTCAATGACCGGCTCAAGAGTGTTAACTTTGGCAATGAGGCAATGGAAATTATGTACAATTTATGCTACTAATTTTCTTGAGAAATCTATAATCACTCAGAATTTCAGCAGAACGTGCTTCGTACAGTATAGGCTACCTTTCACTCTCGATGACGCTCGTGGGCCACCGAACATCTTCATTACCATTATGAACTAGCCATCTGTTTTACACCTACTCTCGTAGCACAGAGCATGACATCCATGAGCACCATATTAACAACCTTCCCCAGATTATTATATAAATAGGTATGGAAATGAAAAGTCTACAACTAATATGCAACTGAAAAAGTGACTTAAGTTATGTGAACTAGTGAGTACCGTATAGTTTAACATTTGACGGGTGGACAGCATCGGTGTCCTTTGATATTATTAATAAATAATAATAACAACAATTTATCTCAATCAATACATGCACGATATAACTACACCCAATGCGCCCCAAATAAACTTAGCCTCCTATGCAGATGACATAACACTCACATGCACACACCATGACCCAAAAAGAGCAACAGATCTCCTTCAACCCTATCTCAACACACTACATGGCTGGTGCACTACAAACAGACTTAATCTAGCCCCAGCCAAATACACCGCAACCCTGCTCACAAGCTGGACAGGAGAACACGAATACATCCCTCAACTCACCATAAACAACACACCCCTAACACATACACACACACACCCAAAATCCTAGGAGTAACATATGATACTCATATGACATTCAAACAGCACACCACAAACATTAAAAAGAAACTGACACCCAGACTTAACGCCCTCAGGTCACATGCTCACACAAAATTTGGACACAACAAAGAAACTACCACCACAGTATATAAACAATACATAAGATCAGTGATGGAATATGCAAGCCCAGCCTGGGCTTCTAACCTAGCTGAAACAAATCATAAGACCATACAGGACTATTCAAAACAAAGCCCTGAAGATCATTACAGGCTGCACAGCTACTGCACCCACAGATCACCTACATCAAGAAACCAAAATCCTCAAAGTCAAAGACCATCTGGACATGAGAGGCACTCAATTCCTGGCAGCAGCCCTCCACGAAGCCAGAACACCCACTAAACTACATGGCAACACACCCACAGACAGACACATATCTCTCGCCGATCCATCCACTCACTCACAGACAACACGCACCTGCATGTACGACCCTCCCGAGATCCATCCTTCCGAATCCTCCCTTCCTCGCGAGGACAGAGTCCACCTGGCCAGGCTGAGATGCGGACACCATCCAGCTCTCCTGAGCTATCAGAAAGATACTGGATGACTCCGTGGTCGACGCCTGCCCGGGATGTAACACAGCACCCCATACCATTAAACACATCATAGAAGACTGCATTTCACACAACCACTGACGCCAACAACACAATCTACACTCAATGAGAGCTCTGTGGGAAAGCCCGATCATGGCCATGGCCTTCCTCAGGGACTCGGGGCTGTTCGGCCAGGCAGCTTAGGGAACAACAACAAAGTATCTGATTTTTCTAAAGCACCAATTATTCATCAGAATGTTGGCTGCTCTACTTTTTGTACTAGACAGAGGGGCAAAATTATTTCCTAAAGACATTAAGCTAAAGTTAAAAGGGAAAGTTCAACAACAATATAACAATTCAACAGTTTATTTTTATACGTCCATCGACTCCATCTCTTTCACTATTGACAATGCTGTTTGGAGCATTCGAGCCCCAAACTCAATCTGCTGAGTTGGTGTGAGTCGGGCAGCTATGGACTCCACGGCAATCCCAATTAATTCCATGGGTCAACGTGGCGGTGTTCTTTGGTTCCAGGGCAGTAGACATTACCTCTATGGCTCTGTCATACTGCATTTCTTTTTGTATTTAGCGGCTTGCTTACGTCCTGGTTCCCGAGATTGTGGCTGAGGCAACGTTCGTTCACCAGATGCTAGCCCCTCACTTGATGTAGATGAAGTGTTGGAATTTGTTCGTACTTTGCAACCTATTAGCTTTTTCCTCGGTGGCGAAACGTTTCTGCTTGAAGGAGTCGATGAGTTGGGTGTGTTTGAGCCTGTGCTGTAGTTGGTTTTACAACCTTCAACATCCGCCAACAACTTGTGAACCTCATCTTCATCCTCTGAACTAATATGCACCGAGTCGTCAGTTGGGTCTACTTCCAGTGTAACCAACACTTGTGTAGAGGGGTCCAGCTCTTCCTCCAAATCTGAGTCAATCTGTCAAAACAAAAAATAGCCTGTATTAGCAAAGCCATAACATATTATGCAAACTTGGATTATAATATATGTACAGTACCGGTACTTCTGTAGAAGATACAAGGGGCGAGGGAGCGCAAAAGTGGTTCCAAATCCTAAAAACTGGAACCTTTAATGTTGTTTTGTTGTTCTCGAGTCGGCCACTCCCAGCTATGGGTTATGTGCCTGATTATAATAATACCGTACCCTACATACATAGATACTTAACCCTTCCAGCCCGGGTGTCCTATTAAAAGGCAACCGCGACAGATGGTCAGGAGCCCGGGTGTCCTGTTAATAGGCAGCAAGCTTTCAAGCCTATTCAGCTTGGTCTGAACGCCGTGCATCAGACGCATGTAAACAAAGCCGATCGTTGCGTCACCGCACCTCCGAAAACAAGGAGACGTCGGATCAATGTTATTGTTGTGATGTAAGACGAAGTTAGTGTCTGAAAAGCTCCGATATTGTCAACATCGCGGAAAAATTCGCTCCACTGAAATCGTCATCACAACTGAACCAGTTGACTTACAGAGCTCTACTCAACGCCAGTCTACAGATTGAAAACCACACTACGTTTATAGATGCGTTGGAAATTTCTAGCAGTTAAAATAAACAAAAATACGGTAGCCTAGGCCTAGACGTTTTTCGGCCAGATCGCCCGGATACGACCTCCGTCCTTTGGCAGACCAGCCCGGGCCCGGAGGGTTAATAAAGGCTAAAATGTATAAAATAATTTTTTTTTATACCAATACAGAGATAAATACATGAAAAATGAAACAGTTAAAAGTTTAAAAAAATACCCTAATAGTATATGCATTTATATTTATCTTTGATATACCATACGGTACTTAATAACCACAGGTTAATGTACTTTCAAAGCTATTGTTAATCTTTGTTGGCCTATAGGTAATATATAATTATTTATCAAGTAAATACATAAACCAAAATGTGTATATTTTTCTTCAATCCATGATATCTTTGGATGATGATGGTGGTGTGTGGAGTAAATGCTTGTTCATTAGTAGGCTAAGTAGTGGCAACAGTATGAAGACAAATTTATCACAACAGCAAAATATTTAAGATAATTTCTAGATTTGGTTAATTTTCACTACCGCTATGACATATCTACCACATGCTTTCACACCACCAAATTTTGAAGTTCATGTTTGTGTGTGGTACTGTGTGGAATATGGCCAAATGTATTAAGTACTGGTAATAATACATCTTAGTTTTGACAAAACTTAATTCCATATCGCAGGCAAAGAAAATGTGTACCGTAACTTCCTATGGATCAGCAAACTCAATCATTAAAGTGTACGGTACCGGTACTATTTTTTTCTATGTGGATGAGGGAGACAAGACAAAACTGCATGAGATATCATTACTCCCGCTACGCAGGATTATACCGTGGTTGGTACCGGTACGTCAAGTAGAGTAGAGCAGTAGATGTATGTTACGTCGACAAAACTGTTCATAACTAAACTCTTCTTTGGGTTGGGGCCAAGAAGATTCAGTGGTGTAATCCATGGTGTCGCTCAAGAAGCCCAGGTATTCAAACAGGTCCCATTTCACGTGAACCTTCCCCTCAGAGCCGCTTGGAGTATTCCTCACTCTCTTGTGCTCCTTAAGGTAGTAATTCTTCATCCCCTTGAATTTTTCTCGTATATGGTCTGTAATAAAATAGCAACCATTAAAGATGTGTTTAGGTATGATTAAGACCAATAGTGAAATAAACATATACTGTGACCGGTACATAATGATAATATTGAAGGAGACTACTGCGCCTCCTTGAATGATACCAAAATACGTAGGAGTGAAATTATGTATAGGCTAAACATAAATTTTAAGTTTAACTATAATACACATACCGGTACAGTATACATGTCTTCAATAACCCTTCGTTGAAATCCCATTAAATGTGCAATGCGGTAAATCACAAAAATAATAGCAAGTTGATAGGTTGGGTGATTTTAATAATATATAGGGTAAGGTAACCAATAGGTACGCACCGGTCCAATAAGTACGCACTTAGCATTTAAAGAGGTTTTTAAATGGCAAGTGAGTATCTATTGGACCGGTGTGTACCTATTGGTTACCTTACCCGGTAAGATAACCAATAGGTACGCACTTGGCATTTAAAAACCTCTTTAAATGCCAAGTGCGTTCCTATTGATTTTTTATTTAAACCGATACCAGTACCCAGGTCTAATGCAGTAAACTTCATATTTTTTGCCATATTAAATTTCTCGGTGACAATAATGGGAAAATATAGCCTAATAAAACTATCGCTAACCAATTGTAAATAATAGCACACATTTCCAAAGTGGATCACACATCACAATAAAGTGAATGTTCAAAATAGCCTAATACAGACACTGTTATAGCCAAGCTAGTGAGTTACTGTTATTTAGGTGACGGGTGATTTTGTTAGGCTAGGCCTATGCCTTAATTCAAGAAATTTGTTAAATTAGACCAATCTGCTAGCGTAATCTTCAGAATTGTACACAAAACGCTCCATTTTATTCATGTAAAAAAACTAGTAGCCTAAATGGGAACTAAAAATAATAATGTTCCGGTTAGGCCTACTTATAGCCTATAGGCCTAGGCCTACTGCCATTTCTCTCTAGCTCTCGCTCCGAGCTTTAATAGATAAAGCGGAGCGCGCTCAACCAACGGGTCAATATAGGTAGCAAAATTCTAATGGTAGTTTTGTGTTCCTATCATCATATGCTTCACATCTATATACTTTTTATCCCGGGGAAAAAAAAAAAAAAATCTTGGAATTTTTTATTTATTTTCTTGGGATTTTTGGTTTTGGTCATTAACCTAACCAAAAAACCTAACCTAACCTAACCTAATAGCCCCCAAATACATTTAGGTTAGGTTAGGTTAGGTTTTTTGGTTAGGTTAATTAATAGGCTAAAAAAAACAAAAAAAAAACAAAAAAAAATCCAAGACAAAATTAAAAAACGCAAGATTTTTGTTGTTTTTTTCCCTGGGATAAAAAGTAGCCTATATAGAAATTTTGCATATGATGATATGAATCCAAAACTACCATTAGAATTTTGCTACCTAGGCCTATATTGTAGCGCCTCCTGTATATTGACCAACCAAAGTTTATTACATTTACCAGACACCATTACCTAGCCTATTTCTTTGCTCAATGGAAATGGTTCCGCTACCGGCTAATTTTCAAAGAAAAATAGACGCACCTTAGCCTAAAATCAAGGTACGCTAGGCTAGTGGGTGAAATTAAATCACATTTACAAATACAAAGTATTGGGCAAAAACAAAATAACATGCTAGCCTTAGCTTAGTCAAACACTAAGCATTGTTCTCTGCACCATAGGGTAGGCTAATACTTTCATATATTATCAATAAGCCTCTCAATTTATATGGTATTGTAGAATAGCCCAAAAAATAGGCTAAATTGCCTAGGCTTACTCTAGGCTAC